>OZJO01020261.1:0-19042 GCA_900406225.1 Acrobeloides nanus
AAAAAATCCCATTTTCTCGGGTTTCCTGCGCTTTTCATGAAACGATATAGTGTTCATTCGATTCCTCGTGAAAAATTACGCCTAGGGGTTTAGTGAAGTTTATTTGGGGCGCTAAAAAGCTCAGGAAACCCGGGAAAATTGCATTTTTTGAAGGAACCCCATTTTATGAAAAGTGGGGTTTCTTCAAAAATAGTTGTAAATTTTTTTATAAAAATTGAATTATTATAAATTTCACGACTAATTTAAAAATTAAAATGATTTTGAAGGTCCGGACAACAAAGAGAAGGAAGTGGTTCGTGGACAGAGTCGAAATATGGCTTTTCTATTGCTATACGCTGTAAAGAATGATAAAAAAATACAAGTTTATTTATGTGACTAAATATTTTATCTTTGTATTTTCGTAATATTTAAAAAAATTTAAAATTCGTCCGCAAATGTCGCATCCGCAAATGTCGCGTCCGCAAATGTTCGTCCGCAAATGTCTCATCCGCAAATGTTCGTCCGCAAATGTCGCGTCCGCAAATGTTCGTCCGCAAATGTCTCATCCGCAAATGTTCGTCCGCAAATGTCGCATCCGCAAATGTTCGTCCGCAAATGTCGCATCCGCAAATGTTTGTCCGCAAATAAGGCCACGCCCTAACTTTTAGGGATGTGCCATAAGTCATAAAATAAAACCATTTCTTTAAATTTAAAGGATCAGTCCACTTTTGAACTAAATTTTTTTATAAGACAGTCCATGATGGGGCGATCACTTTTTGCGTTGGAAGTAATTTCTAATACGTTAATCCTGGAAAGATAAATGCGAAACAAAATTGCATTAAAAAGTTGAACGTTTTTGTGTATTGAAGCGAAGGGATTGACGCCGTTTAAATTCCTGATTCAAGAATTTTGTATTGAAACAAAATATTTTTTAAAAATCCATTTTTACAAAGATTATAAAATTTACATAAAAATTAAATTAGAGCGTTTTATCCGTCCCGTTGAAACGAATAAAATGACATCAAAATTATCCAATTTGAAAATTGTTTTGGATTATTGAAACGAAACCCCTGATTCACGCTTTCGTTTCAATAATCCAAAACAATTTTCAAATTGGATAATTTTGATGTTATTTTATTCGTCTTAGCGAGTTATAAAAAATTGCTACAATATTCATTTTATGAAAGTTTAAAAAATCGATGCAAAAATGAGTTTTCCGCCAAAAGTTTGTGTATTGAAACGAATTTCCTCAAGGTTTTATTTTCATTTCAATGTTTAAATTCGTTTGAAATTTTTTTCGCAATTTTATTTCGCTCATAACTTTTTACGGTTAGATTTTCATGTAGTAAAAGTAAAAAATGCTCCAAATTTTGTGCTCTATCACATGGCATCAACTTCCCCAAAAGTGGACTGGTCTTTTAAGTGACAACAATTGCTTTCAATAAACATTTATCGTCTTGAATATTTATCAAGGCTGGCCAAAGGCATTGCCGGATTTCTTGAGAATATACATTTGACATATGATGTCGAACATGTAGGCGATCGTCGAAACGTCGCCATTCATATTCCACGCGTATACTAAAAAGTTATGTCGTATTACAAGAGTCTTATAAAGCGTAAAACTTTTATAAAGAAAATTGAGAGCTACTACACAATGGGGTGGGGGCCACCCACATGAAAATTTGTTCTGAAAATTTTACCCCTCTAGGGGTAAAAACATTCGGAGAATCCGAATTTGACATTTTCGAAGCGAAAAAACGCTTTCCTGATTCAGGGAAGGCGTATTGTGTATTGAAGCGAAAAGTCGCAAAAATGTGAAAAAAAAATTACCGTGGTAGTCGTCCATCGATCCCTGCGACTAGATCCCAAATAATATCCACACATTCTAGCAAAAACCGATTGAACCTAGTACAAGTCTTCAGTGAAGGAAAGTCAAATAATGTTTCCCAAATTTTATCAGCTACTTCCTAAACTCCAAGATTTTCAAAGCAGCTTTATAGAAAATCAATACCTTAGCATTTCGAATCATCCCTCGCTCACTCTTCGCCCTTCTGTGCAGCATACGATATATAGATAGTTCGAATAGTAAGTCTGTCTCACTCGTATTTTCGGGCTGAATGTCAAGTGTTTCATAAACTTGATGATATTTTGCTTTGACACCTTCTTTTACTGAATGATATGTGAGCTAAAATTGTTGGATCTACTACACAATAAAGGGAGGGGGGCCACCCACGTGAAAAAATTTTCAGAAATTTTTTCTGAAAATGGCCCCTCTAGGGGTGCAGGGGAATCCGAGTTCGACATGTTCAAAGCGAAAAAAACACTTCCCTGATCCAGAGAAGGCCTGTGTATTGAAGCGAAAAGTCGCAAAAATGCGATTTTTGAGACTTTTCGCCTCAATACACAAGCCTTCCCTGAACCAGGGAAGCGTTTTTTGCGGCTTTTCGCTTCAATAAATAGGCCTTTCCTGAATCAGGAAAGCGTTTTTTTCAATTCGAAAATGTCAAATTCAGATTCCCCGCATGTTTTTACCCCTAGAGGGGTCATTTCCAGAAAAAAGTTTTGAAAATTTTTTCACATGGGTGGCCCTCCCTCTCTCTTGTGTAGTAGCTTCAAATTGTTTAAAAAAATTCCAATTTTGAAAATCATACCACCACTACAGATAGCATTGTTTTCAATTGAATTCGTCCGGGATTCTCTTCTTTCACAAACTCTGGTAGCCGATTTAGGGTTTCCATGATTTCTTTCTTTTGACGTAAATATAAGTTAGCGAAACGCTGAACGAGTGAATCCACTTGTTCACTTGAGGAATACATCGGCAGTGTCACCCATCTGAAATTTATACAATCTTTGAGCCGCATAGAATAGTCGAAAGTAAAAGTTTCGGGGCTATTGTGGGTTAGGGGGTCACTCCAGGGACAAAAATAGAAAAAACTTTCTAAAATTTTTTAAAATTGACATATTTAGGGGTAATTTTATGAAAAAGATCAATTGCGCGCATTCCCGAAGCGTGAAAACCTTTGTTTGACCCTTAAAAATCAGCAAAAAATCCGAAAAAAATTAAGTTTAAAGTCAATAAATCGTGAAAATATGGGTAAAAATATGTATTTTTCAATTTTTAAGGGTGAAACAAAGGTTTTCACGCTTCAGGAATGCGCGCAATCGATTTTTCGCATAAAATTACCCCTAAGTATGTCATTTTTAAACAATTTTAGAAAAAAATTTTCGATTTTTGACCCATTTTTTCAAAAATTTGACCGTGTGGTGACTCCCAAGGTCACCCCACGGTCAAATCTTTGGGGTGACCCACCTCCCCTGATCCACAATAGCTCCAAAGTTTCCTTTAAAAAAAATACCTATCCTCTTCATAGAACCTATCACCAATAGCAATAATGGGTACAACTCGTTCAGAAGATTTCTAAAAGAAAATTTTATAAGCACTACAAAATAGACTGGATTGACCCTGGATATAAGTTCATTCCCTCTATCCAAAATCGAAGCACTTCTATCCATATAGTATTGTGGGCCGTTATGAGATTGCATTGAATCCGCTTGAAGATCTTCTTCTGAAAATTACAAGATGATTTAAAAAATGAGAATTTTGCGACGAGGGGTCATTTGAACCCAAAATTTCAAGGGGTGCAACTTTATAGAATATCACTTTCCTTGAAAAAATTGTTTAGAGGGGTCTACAAAAAAATCCCCCCGGCTTTCCAGTCTCTAATAGGGTTATTTTGGTGAAAATTAAAAAACTTGAAAATTTTTGAAAAAATCGCAAAATTCTCATTGTTTTGAATCACCCTGCACTTAAAAATAGTTCAAACGTCAATGAAGTGACCTTCCTATTGAATTTTAATTCAAGAAAGGAAGCAATTACGCCTAGTGGTCTCAATAAATCTTTTTTTAAACACAAAGGTGATATCGGAAAACAAAGACATACCATCAAGTGTCACCGAAAAATGTAAATCACTATCATCATGCACATTTCCACTGTCGGAAGATGTTGATGATGATGATGGGATCATTGCATAGAGCTATAAAACAAATCTAATAAAAGTCTGCTTTTTTGAGATTACTATAAAGTCGAGCGCAATCACCTAGAAACTTGGTGATAATGGTGCCAGTGTTTGGATCTGTTGTACAACAGATTTTTGCTATTGTGTTGTACAACAGAATGCTTCTGTTATAATCTGTTGTGTTAACACAACAGAAAAAACGGCACTACAACTTTCGCCACGTTGCCAAAAAACTATAACTTTCGCTACGTAACTTTCGCCACATTCGTGTCAATGTACATATTTATTGCAAATCAGGCAGCTCAAAAATTGTGCAATGGAATTTCACTTTCTGAGACAGAATAATTTTAGAATAATTGAGTTGCCTGATTTGCAATAAATATGTTTATTGACACGAAAGTGGCGAAAGTTAGCGTGGCGAGATTCGTGGCGAAAGTTAGCGTGGCGAGATTCGTGGCGAAAGTTATAGTGCCGAAAAAACTGTTGTGTTGTACACAACAGAATATTTCTGTTATACAACACCACAGAATAATTCTATTGTACAAGATAACAGTTTTGCACGTTAAAACTGTTGTTCAACAACACAACAGATTGCAACACAACAGTTTTAACACAACAGATTCACACGCTGCAATGGTCACCGACTAACATGGTGTAGTAGTGGCTCGATGCTCTGACCTTGAATGTGTTACTTCGGTTTCCTTGCGTCCAACAAAACCCTCCCTACAGTATTTAGCAGAAAAATCATTAGAGGCAGCAAATTCCATTGCGATTAGTGATTAATCATATGAAAAAAGAAATGATTACTTGGTTATAAGCATGTTTGAAGGCAACAATAAGCTTGGCAACAATAGGATCAACTTCACAAATAGCAAATCCGGTTGGCCTCGAATTATTGTATTGGTTGAAAAGGCTAATCAATAGTTTGTCCGATCTAACCCTTTTCCGAACGATACGTAAAAGACTAGCCAACTGAAATGGATTAGATGAGCTTTAATTTTCGGAGTACCGGAAACCGAGCGCTCCGCGCTCAGGGAGTTATGGGAATCTTCTCTTATCGCCCCTACAACTTTTGCAATGGCACTCGGGGTTTAAATTTATCGATCTCGAGCAAGACTGGGTTGGTTCCGATCGACCGGAATTGCGGCTCCGTTATTACGGAATCGCGGTTCCGATCATGTCCCACCCCGGTTCCGGTAAATTCCGTTGATGTCTTTAGATATAATATAACTGTAATAGATTTAAAAATCTCAACGGAACGGAGTAACATAACCGGGACAGTGAGTTTTTACGATTCCGGTCACTGGACACGTAAAAATCCCCATGTACCGGTTATGTTACTCTGGTTTCGTTCGGTTACCTCGGTTCCGATGAGGTTTTAAATCTATTACAGTTATATACATAAAAAACATCAACAGAATCGACCGGAACCGGAGTTGAACATGACCGGAACCGCAGTTCCAGTCGACCGGAACCCAGAATTGATCCCGAGATTGCCAGTGCAACACACATTACACGTTTAATGTAGTAGGATAAGAACAAACATGATTGCTATTGAGCAAGTCGTTGAGAATCATCTCGATGAGTTCATTCTGCTTCAAACGATCAAAAACTTCCGATAGTTTTAAATTCAACGAGAGCTGGTGATTGGCGCCTTCGTCTAAAATTTACAAGGGACATGCATGAAGTGACGTTTGAATTGTTTCAAAAAGTCCTATATATTCTGAAAGAGCATACCTGATAACTCATTAGAAATAACAAAATTAGCTATAACACTAATCCTAAGGAAATAAACAATTTTTAAGAAATGGCAAAAACTTTTGGACAGTAAGGGGAGCTGAACCCCGGATCATCCAGTCATTGGTCTTCAACCAATCTACTGAGCCATCCTGCTTTTTGATAGAAGGGATCATTTTTTACTTATATAGTAGTGTATTTTTTTATCTCCTCAAGTTTAGAGTTATAGCAGCTAAACATTTCTAAAGGGTTATCAGTTATGCTCTTTCAAAATATATAAAACTTTTTGCAAAATCCAAGCGCCACTTCGTACATGCCCCTTATAATTTTTATTTGAAAAGTAAAACTAACTCATCAAAGCTTTTCGCTTGTGGAGTTCCTTAATTCGTGTGCTGACGGCTTTCACTTTCTCGTAATGTTTTTCACTTTCAAGAAAAACTGCATGGAATAGTCTAAACAATAGATTTTGTTGAACAAGAAAAAGTTAAAGGACCACTTTTGAACAAAATTTTTATAAGAAAGTTCACATTGTGGCGATCAACTTCTGCGTTGGAAATAAATTCTAATTCGTTAATCCTGAAGAGATAAATGCGAAAACAAATTGCTTGAAAAATTTGAATATGTTTTGTGTATTGAAGCAAAGGGATTGATGCTAATAGAATCTTTTAGTTGATACAAAACGGTGTTGAGTAACTTAAAAAGCCATTCAAGAAGCAAGATCTGCATCTCGAAAGAAACGACTCCACCACCCGCAGCAGAAGATGATCTACAAACTCCCCAACTAGCTGATGAAGAAAACAGCGAAGAGGAGCAGTCAAAAACACCATCGTGATACTCAAGAACCAATGATACTCAAGAAGTTGAGCCATCCCCACCGAAAAAATACATAGAACAAATTTTTTATAACTCGCCGAGACAAATCAAATGACACCAAAATTGATTGAATTTAAACAATATTTTGGGTTATTGAAACGAAAACATGAATCAGGGTGAACTTTCTTATAAAAATGGTTTGTTCAAAAGTGGATAACTGATCCTTTAAACATGCATTTTAGTGACAAATAAAGGCTTAGTTTAATTTGACTAACTAGGGAATTTTTTGAAATTGGGCAAAAGTTTTCGGGCCCAACCGGGACTCGAACCCAGACCTCCTGGCTACCGTCCAAGTGTACTACCACTGTGCTACCGAGATCTCCAACTGATGCCCATTTTTTGGTAACTATTTCAAAAACTGAAAACGTAGGCCTATTCAATTTTGTGTTACCTAATCATTCCACCATCACTGCAATTGACCAGACCATGGCAACCCAGGGATTCCAAGCAAGATGCCATTTGCATCCGTTCGCCAATAATCTCCTCCAAAATCTCTGGTGCTTCTCTTTGGATAACACCAAGAATGGACTTAATGTGACCCTTTTGGACCTAAACATTGTTTAATTTGCCACTTTTTTTCATATCACACTTTTCAATACCGTAAATTGAAAAAATTCATTTTCATTTGTAATCGAAGAACCGTATCTCACGGAAGTCCTTGGTGTGGTTGATTGTTGTGTTAAGGCTAGCCACCAAAGAATCCGGTTCAGCACTTGTCTCGGCTCCAAATATCTCAATATCGTGGGAGCATCCGAATCGGCCTTCAGCTAACAAGGAACACTCTCGCAACTTGATACACTCCGATTTGGCCAAAACCGGGCTCCAACTTCCTCATACCCAGTTTGATTGTGAAATATCCCCGGGGAAACCGTATGGGCCGATAATCCCAAAAAATTTTATAATCAAATTGGGTATTAGGAACAGTTTGAACCCGGTTTCGGCAAAATCGGAGTGTATCAAGTTGCGAGAGTGTTCGTTGTAAATCTTTTTTTTATTAAATTCTCAAAAAATATATATACAGGTCTTTTGATTGCTTCCACATTTCAAAAATTCGCCAACAATTGAGTTTAAATCCGTTTTGGAGCTACTTCGGCTCTATTGCCCCATTGAAAGTGGTCTAGCGACCCCCCCCCCCCCCCCCCCCACCTCTAATTTGGGAGGGGGTTTGTACATGTGTGATGCTATCGTAAGACGGAAACGGATTTCGATTTTTGACGAATTTTTGAAATGTAGGAGCAATCAAAAAACAATCTGTACCTTGTCACATTTTTCATAAATTGCATCCAACAACTGCAATGACTGTGGTATAGATTTGATTAGTTCTGATGTTGGCGGTATGATTTTTAGAAAGGTCTCCAGATCATCGATGTCTAATGCACGTACCTAAAATGTTTTTCCGCATAACCATCTTTGTGCTATAATCATTTTTTGAAGAAAGTTTAATTATCTTTCTTTCCAAATTCACTCAAGTAGTCTAATATTTTTGATTGATTTATTCCTCTTGAGCCTGAACTTTTCTCGCACTTTAACCATTTTGGATACTTGGAAAATTGAACAACTTCGAGCATTTGAGCAAACAAAACGTTCAACATAGTAAAAACTTTTATAAACATTGTTAAAGGACCAGGCCACTCAGTTACAATCCTATGAAAAAATGATATATTCGAAAAGATCATGAAAAATGGAGCATTTTTTGTTTTTACGGCATCATCTGAATCGTTTTCTCCATCGAGATAAATGCATTTGAAAATTTGAATTGGTGTACATGTTTTCGTTGTAATAATCAAACTTTTTTGAATTTTTTGCAGAAAAATCGTAAAAAAAATAGTATCAATCGACAGAGATTTTTATGCTGAACAACTTTTCTAATTTAGGTTTGCGTAAAAAAATATTTTCTCTTATCAAAAATGCAAAATAAGTTCAAATTTTTGTATATTGAAACGAAAACCCTGCACAAATTTAAACTTATTTTGCATTTTTTATGAGAAAATAATTTTTTACGCAAACCTAAATTAGCAAAATTGTTCTGCATAAAATTATCTGTTGGTTGATGCTATTTTTTTACGATTTTTCCGCAAAAAATTCAAAAAAGCTTGATCATTACAACGAAAACATGTACACGAATTCATATTTCCTAATGTATTTATCTCGATGGGGAAAACGATTCAAACGATGCCGTAAAAACAAAAAATGCACAATTTTTCATGATCTTTCCGAATATATCATTTTTTCATAGGATTGTATAGTTTGACTTTTTTTACACGTGGATTTCCGAAATTACAAACGCATTTTAAATTTTATTCGTTGAATTTTCGTTTCAATTTACATTTGCCTGATTGTCAATTTGATCTACCGTGTGAAGAAAAAAAGTTTTTCGACTATATACGGTTATTCCTTATTATTCCTGCTCTAATTTTTCCTATCGGTTCGAACCGAACCGATTCATTTTGATCGGTTCGCCCATCACTACCAAAAATCACAAAAGTACACTATGCGACCCTGTATCACTGCTAAAACACTAACTTGATCTGTAAGATGCTGTAAAGATACGGCATCAATTGGGTCCGTCTCGGATTCTACCAGTTGAATCATGGCTCAAATCAAAAATACAAAGCAGCAATATCAGATGCTAGTAAGAATCGTAGGGGCTGAATAACAAAAGAGCCGATTCACTTTCGCTGGAATCTCTTTTCAATTTTTGAAACACACATTGAATAGTTTGTGATCGGCGATACATTCGAATCCACGGAATCCATGATTTTATTGCTCTTTTAACTAATATCAAACACAAATTATTTGTATATAACACGCCGAAGAATGCAATCCCATTACACATAACGGCAATCACGCCACGCAACTACGGAAAAACACTCAGAAATTCGCCTCTTTTCACCGATCGCGCTCGATCACTTTTATTTTCACGACCTCAAACAGAGTGAAAAAACCATTTCTCTAAATTTGTTTAATTTCCCACGATCAAATGAGTGCGATGTACCGGAAGCTAAATGTGATGAAGACCAACGACTTAAAAACTTTTATATAAGATTTTGTTAAAGACCAGTTCAGTGGAAACAAGTTGCCATTTTGATATTCAAAAAGTTCATGAAAAATGGAGTATTTTTTGTTTTTACGTGTTCTGAATCGTTGTAGTTTTCGAGATAATCGCGTTTGAAATGGCATGTTTTCGTTGTAATACACAAACTTTTTTGAATTTGTAAATCGATTTTTGCATCAAAACTTTCATAAAATGAACATTGTAGCTATAATTTTTATAGCTAAATGAGACGAATAAAATGACACCAAAATCATCCAATTTGAAAATTGTTTTGGGTTATTGAAACGAAAACATGAATCAGAATTTTCGTTTCAATTACCCAAAACAATTTTCAAATTGGATAATTTTGGTGTCATTTTGTTCGTCTCATTTAACTATAAAAAATTGCTACAATGTTCATTGTATGAAAATTTAAAAAAATGATTTACAAATTCAAAAAAGTTTGTGTATTACAACGAAAACATGTATACAAATTTAAAATTTCAAACGCAATTATCTCGAAAACTACAACGATTCAGAACATGCAGTAAAAACAAAAAGTACTCCATTTTTCATGAACTTTCCGAATATCAACAAAAATGGTAAATTTTTTGCCCATTAGACTGGTTAAATATACAAAATTTGAAGACCTCATAACACATAAGATTTTCAATTAAAAAAATTGAAAAATTAATGAATAACTCAAAAGGATTGAATTATGTTGCAGAAATTGCCAATGATTGCCCATAAAGGGCCCTCAACCCTCATAGGGCGAAGAAGAACAGCGTGTAAGACTGACGTCTTAGTGCAACATTCAAAACTGTGAAGTGGATCGTTCAATGGATAGAAATTCGGATGCGCTCTGTCCAACAACTATGAGATGGACGCAAGAAGGTGAGGTGAAAAATTAAAATTGAGTGGACTATTGGATTTTGTTTGTCTTTCTCGGCTTGATTTTTTCCGATTTAAAAAAGCAAGACGACCAGTTGTCATGGATAAAATTGTTGCTCAAACAGTTCCGACCACCAAGGATTGTTTCTAAGCCGACCTTATAGATAGTCATGAGAGTGTTCGGTGAAGAGGAAAATAAGCTAGTCCGATGAATAGCTTCTCATTGGAGGATGTTGAAAACTTACTTTTCATATGTACTTTTAAAAAATTGGGTCGTTTGGAAAATAACCGGCTTTTGCAGATTCCATCGTATTGTTATAAAAATGACTCGTCTGGGGAACATTGCCGAAACGTGAAATGGTTTGTGTATTGAAACGAAAATCTGAATTTGAATTGAAGGAATTTTTGAAAAATTCCATCGCCAATCGATAGAGCGCATCCGAAAAACGATAGTATCCCAATTTTCGTGAAATACAGATTCCTCGTTTTTTAGGAAATTTAGTCCAAAGTTTGATAGAAAAATGATCGACATTTGCGTGAAATGGTCTGTGTATTGAAACGAAAACCTGAATTTGAATTTCTAAAGGATTTTTTGGAAAAATTCCACCGCAAATCGATAGAGCGCATCGAAAAACGATAGTGCCCCAAATTTCGCGAAAAACAAATTCTTCGTTCTTGAGGAAATTTAGTCCAAAATTTGATTAAAAAAATGATCGAAATTTGCATAAATTGACCGAAATTTAGCCAACTTTGAACTAAATTTCGTCCAAAACGAAGATTCTGTTTTTGGGGTACTACCGTTTTTCGATACACTCTATCGATTGGCAGTGGAATTTTTCAAAACTTCCTTCAGGAATTTAAATTCAGGTTTTCGTTTCAATACACTGACCATTTCACGTTTCAGTCGATTCCCCGCATAGAAACCCCCCAGAGGAGTCATTTTTATAGCAATATGATTGAACCTGAAAAAGCCGGTTATTTTCCGAACGACCCAATATTTTCAAAAGGTGTCAAAAATTGGCTTCGCATATTTTTTTAAATAACACAAATGTAGGAAAAGTATTATTTGTCATCTAAGCTTGGAGTATGTAGGGAAAAGGATTTTTGCATTTTCACTTAAAACATTTATTTATGTTTAAATTATTGTATAATTAAAGCCTTCATATGAAACCACATAGATATAAATATTGAATAAGGATAAATCAAATATAGGGTAGGCCAAAAAAGTGGGCTTTTGGGGATTTGTTTGGGACACGGAAATTTATTTTTCTGAGTTCTCTAGGGGAATTCTCCACATAAAATTATCCCTAGAGGGCTCGTTTTTAGACAAAAAATTTCCGAATTCCAAAAAATAAAAAAAGCCACTTTTTTGGTTCTGTACAAACAAATATTGCGAATAAGTGCACATAAATTTGGAATAAGACTATTATGCAATCCACTACACGATATTATGCACTATCTTTGTCCGCCAGTCCTTGTGTAAGCACCGCCGAGTGACCATTTTCGGTCGTTTTTTTGGATTGCACGATGGACTTCTGATGAACCTGGTTTGCACGTCCGGACGGGTCCTGGTTGGCCTGCCATTTTGGGATCCACTTGAGTACAGTTCGTGCGGCAGCATCACTTCCGAAGTGCTCATGGAAGACTTCACGAATGAAGTAGGCCTCTTTGGTGTGTGGTGTATTGTGTGGGAATTTCTGAGCGGCTGTTGCCATCTAAAAAAAAGGAGATTATTTTTTGAAAATATTAAGAAAATTGATATAAAAAAGAAAATTTTAAAAATCGATTTTTTCGCAAAAAATTCAAAAAGTTTGTGTATTACAACGAAAACATTACCTGTTCATCTGTCACTTGTTTCGTGCAATATTCCATGAGTTGATCAATCCAGTTATAGCCGACTCCGTCCGAGAATTGTTCCTTTTGGCGCCATAAGATTTCTTCTGGCAAATAAGGGTTTTCCTAAAAAAAGGGAATTTCATCAGTGAGGAAGAAGCATAACACAAACAAGTTATCTTACAAGGGACACGAAGTGATGTCTCTTGAGCAAAAATTTTTAAAAAGTTTGTGTATTACAACGAAAACATGAGTCCAAATTCAAATTTTAAACGCAATTCTCTCGTCACCTACAACGATTCAGAGGTTGTCATAAAAACGAAAAATGCTCCATTTTTCATGATCTTTTCGATTTTTTATGTTTTTCCGGCGATTATACATTTGCCCTTTGTTGTTGGTCGAGGGTTCGATCCCGCTAGGGTCGAAAATTTTTTTGCTCGATTCCAAAAATTTGAATCGACCAAAAAAAATTTTCGATCCTAGCGGGATCGAACCCTCGACCAACAACAAAGGGCAAACGTTGAAATTTAAGAAAGGGCAATTGTTGAAATTTAAAAAGGGCAAATGTTGAAAAGGGCAAATGTATAATCGCCGTTTTTCCAAGTGGAGTGGTGGTTCTTTAAAATTTATATTCTAACCAAAGAACATCCATTTCTTACAGTCTTATTTAACTGCTATGTTTTCTCAATGCTAATATTAAACTTTTTTGCTTACTGGAACATCGAATGCCTTGCGAAGAATCCATTTTTCAACAGATCTCCCATCCTTTTCCATTGGCCGTTTGTGTTGCGGAGCAGTCAACATGGCAATGTTGAGAAACTGCTTATCCAAGAACGGAACTCGAACTTCGATATGATTCGCCATACATGACTTATCGGCCCGGAGGCAGTCGGCGGTGCTTAACAGGCAAACCCGTCGAATAGTTTCCTAAAACTTTCGAATATGGCATTTTAAAAAGGTTGAGTGGGAAAAAAGTTGTCATTCTTTGTTTCATTCGGAGTTTTCGAGATAATTGCATTTGAAATTTTCAATTTGTGTACATGTTTTCGTTGTAATACACAAATTTTTTTGAATTTTCAAAACAGTTTGTGTATTACAACGAAGACATGTAATTTCAAACGCAATTTTCTCGAAAACTACAACGATTCAGAACATGCTGTAAAAACAAAAAGTGCTCCATTTTTCATGCTCTTTCCGAATTTCATAAAAAATGGCAACTTTTTTCCCACTGGACTGGTCCTTTAAACAGTTGTAGTGGTATACCTTTTGGAACTCTTCATCGTTCGGCGCATTGTGGAAGTATAAATAGCCACCGAAAATCTCATCAGCACCTTCACCAGATAGCACAACTTTGATGCCCAAATCCGAGATCTTTTTCGACAGAAAATACATGGGAGTGGAAGCACGAACTGAGGTGACATCGTATGTTTCCAGATGCCAAATTAGCTTCTTCAAAATCGAAATTCCTTCCTAAAAAGGGTTGTTATATAAAAATTTTCGGAGCTACTACACAATAGGGGGGGAGGCCACTCACGTGAAAAAATTTCAAAATTTTTTTCTCAAAATGACCCCTCTAGGGGTAAAAACATGCGGGGAATCTGAATTTGACATGCGCCTAACTGCAATGAAGTTGAAAGCGAAAAAACGCTTTCCCGATTCAGGGAAGGCGTATTGTGTATTGAAGCGAAAAGTTTCAAAAATCGCATTTTTGCGACTTTTCGCTTCAATATAAAACCTTCACTAAATCAGGGAAGCGTTTTTTCGCTTCGAAAATTTAAAATTTAGACTCCTCGCATATTTTACCCCTAGAGGGGTCATTTCCAGAAAAAAATTTTGAAATTTTTTCACGTGGCCCGTAGTAGCTCCAAATTTCCATTTGTTGGTAATAAAATTTCGTATTTTTTATCAGCATTTTTCTTACCTCGACTGTAAATGTGCATTCATGGTGTTCGGTTCCAAGGAACGCAGCAACTTTCCGAGCAGCCAAGAGATCTGGTGAAGTCTCATCAAGGCCGATTGAAAATGATCTTATTGGCATGCCAAGCTCTCTCATGCGCCTAACTGCAATGGAGCTAAAATTGAGCGAGGTCAACATTGATTAAATCTTTAATTTCTTGCCTAACAAGACTCGAATCCAAGCCACCGGATAAAAGAACACCAATCGGCGCATCGCTCATCAAGCGCTTCACAGTGGCTTCAATCAATGTTTCTCGAATCGCTTTTAGGTCCATGGGTTCGGCGGCTAAAGTATAGTCCAACCATGCAGGCTAAAAAGAATATAGAAAATTATTTAAAAGCTAAGAGTTAGGGCTGACGGGAAAGAAGGGGAAATTTTCGAAATCGGAAAATTTCGAATCGGGAATGGGCTTGGCTTATAACTTGTTATGGTAAACGGCGTACCATGATGTTTTTTCGAATTTTTCCAATTTTTTTCCCCTCAACCCTAGTTCTCCCGATTCGAAATTTCCCGACTTCATGAATTTTCCGAAATCTGAAAAAAATTTTCCGTCAACCCTACTAAGAACCATGTCTCTACCTTGTAATATTGTACAAAGCCTTCACTTGGAGTCCAATAATGACCAGGTGGGAAAGCAGTCAGTTCATTTTTGCCACACAATTTTTCAATGACTTTCATTTCACTACTGAACATGTAGCGGCCCTTTTCGTCGACTCCATAATACAATGGTTTGACACCGATTGGATCTCGAGCAGCCATGAATTCGTCCCCATATATTAAGGCAAAAGCAAAAACTCCATCCAAAAGCGAGCAAATCTCGCCACTTCTAAGTTTTTCATATAGGAAGATGATCACTTCGGAATCACAAGTCGTCGACATGGAGTACTCTTTTAAAACGGTGGTTCTCAACTTGTGATGGTTGTAGATTTCGCCGTTGTGGATGACCTAAAATTTGTATGAAGACTATTTGATTTGTCGAGATAAGCTGGTTGTTTTTCTATTATATTTTCTGTTTTCATAAAATTACTTGATGATCCGGCTGAGTCCCTTGAATTGGCTGAATACAACCCAAATCCATAATAGCCAAACGTTCATGGCACAAAATGTCTCCGGTTTGTTCATTTTGATAATACCCATGAAAATCAGGGCCTCGGTGTTTTTGAAGTCTAAAAATATATATATAATTTTTTGGAGCTACTACACAAAAGGGGCCTCACAAGTAAAAATTTTTTCTGAAAATGACCCCTCTAGGGGTAAAAGCATGCATAAATTTGACATTTTTGAAGCGAGAAAACACTTCCCTGATTCAGGAAAGGCCTGTGTATTGAAGCGAAAAGTCGCAAAAATGCGATTTTTGCCTAAAAACGACCCCTTTTGTCGTAAAAATGTGCGGAGAATCTGAATTTGAAATTTATAAAATTTTGTTTTCTTTTATAATAATTTTTAGACATGCTTTTACTTTTTTCCTACCAAAAATTAAACAACTACCTTGAGTACTTAATCGCCTGTTGCAACTTGAACTTTTCAACACAGCTTCCATCACGAGGGCAATAAATAGCAAATATACCGCACATTTTTTTAGAGAAAAATCTTTTTGAAAATTTAGAATTGAAATTGAACTACTTTTTAAGCATCAAAGTGTGTATACATAAAACAAGATAGAATTTGCCGCTATAAATAGGAAGTCGAGAACAAGGGGAGGAGTCCGTCGAGCTGCGTCTCCGTTGTGCAATCGAAAGAATGTACGTGTAATAGTTCATCTGAGACCGAACAGAGAATGATCTCTTCGGGCCTATACTTTGACCCGAAAATGCGAAAATTGAAGGTGTACGATGCACGCTCTAATAATTTTTAAGAATAGATTTTCGTGCCAATAATTTGATCTAATTGCAATTCAATTTTGGTGAATCTGTAATTTTTTTTCAAAAGTTTTTTGTCCTAGATTTTTTGAAACGCTTGAAAGCCTTGTTGAAAGAAAATCAAATTGTTGTATGAAAAAAATTTGATTTTTTCTACAAAGCTTTCAAAAATTTAGAACAAAGAATTTTTGAAAAAAACAATCACAAATTCAACAAAATTGCCCCCTGAATTGCAATTACAGAGTGGTGCACAAAAAACCAGACACTTAAGCGTAGGTTTGGGCTTGGGCTTAGGCTTGGGCTTAGGCTTGGGCTTGGTCTTAGGCTTAAGCTTAGGCTTGGGCTTAGGCTTAGGCTTAAGCTTAGACTTGGGCTTAGGCTTAAGTTTAGGCTTAAACTTAGTGTATCTGGTTTTTGTGTCAACTCAAGGTTGTCAACAAAATTTTTCGTCTGTCTTTTAAGTGTCCGTTTTTTCCATCCTGTAGATCTAATTATTTGCATGAAAGTCTGTCCTTCAAAATTGTTAGAGCGTGCACCATTCCTTTAAAAATTAAAAACATGCATCTTGAATGCGTATGAATTTGTGTGTATAAATTTATTTTCAATATCTATAAACATGAATAATTCAATAATTTGGGAAAAACAACCTTGTTTTTGAGACGAGAATAACGATGAAAAACATGTAGCAATTTATTTAGAGAATAAATTGCTAAACTCGAAAAATTTTTCCGATTTTAGAAATTTTCTTTTAAACAAAAATTTCAAAAATGATGATAAAAATAACTTTTGTTCGAACACTTGATTCAAAAAGTGATTTTTAAATTAAAGAATCAATTATTTTTACAAAAATAAATAATCATGGCAAAAAGAAATCAACGAGGCCCGGATTCAAACCCTCAACCTTTATAGCTTAAACCCAGAGCAAAACCACTACACCAACCATGTAACTCGAAAAAAGATGTCAACTTTCAAACGTGCCATGCTCAAATATTGGAATTTAATTTTTTTTCTCGATTCGATAGTATTTTATCCATATTTTTCGAAATTAACTGGCTCTTGAAGGCTATCGATGATTTGGATATTTTTTTCACTGGAACACTGTGAACATGTCCGAAAATTAGCAATTTTTATCTTTAAAAATTGACTTTTAAAATTTCATAAAAACTGCATCGATGGTGAAGTGGATATGATCTGGTCGTTGACCCAAAAGGTCTCGGGTTCGACTCCCATTGGCGTCGAATTAATTTTGCCATAAAATACATACAAAAAGATAATAAAAAAAATTTTGATCCCATTTTCAAAAAAGCGACAAAGATTCGTGATACAATTTTGATCTTTTTCTACTTGGTGCCGGTCTCTATCTGATTCTTTTAATTTACTTTTTTAAGTTTCAGCTTAAGTTGCACTTCTTTTCTATTTTTTATTTCGTTTTTTTTCTCCCAGACATCAATGTTCAGGAGCAAATGGAATATATTTCTGTCTCGCTAGTCTCGTTTGGTTCTATTGCCCAACATTCACTCGTGAATTGCACAACATTTTCACGCAGCTATTGGCTCCTCCTTTACACTTTTTAACAGTTGTGATTTCATTTTAGAATCGTATCGAAAGAGAAAAAAGATTTTACACATTAAAACGTTTTTTCCACATTTTAGACACTTTGATGCTAATCAGTAGAATTTTTCTTGAAATTGACACTTTTACAGGGTTCCCGAAAAAAAATAGAAACGTAAATTGCCCAATAGGAAAATTCGTACAATAGGAAAATTGCCCTAAAAGAAAAATGCCTAAAAAGGAAACTTATCCAAATAGAAAGAATACCCAAATCGGTAAATTATCCAAATGGGAGAAATGCCCAAAAAATTTTTATTAATGGGAAATATGATAGAATTTATATAAAAGATTAAAATTTATGATAAATCTTCAATAATTAAACGCACTCGACCTTCGGCCTCACTTCCGAGCGTCTCAAGCGGTCAGTGGCGTAATTAAGAGAGGGGAAGGGGGGGGGAGAATGTAGGGGTGCACTAGTGATGGGTCGAAATCGAACGAAATCGGTTCTCAAAATTTTTTCTATAGTTTTTTATGTCAAAAACAAAACTAACACAGAAATTGCGTTGTTCTACAACTTTTATTTTGACCACTTTTTATGAAAATACATAGAAAAATAGTTACGAGATACAAATTTCGTCGCGATTTCGTGTCAAATTTCGTCACGAAATCGCGATGAAATTTGTCTCGTGACTTGTTTTCTATGTATTTTCATAAAAAGTGGTCAAAATAAAAGTTGTAGAACTCAATTTCTGTGTTATTGTTTTGGACATTTTTCATAAAAAGTTAAAGAAAAAATTTTCACAACCGATTTTGTTCAATTTCGACCCATCACTAGGGTGCACACTAGTGTTCGATCCCGAGTTCGGGATTGACCTCTTGGCCGGGACGGGATTTTTCGGGATCCGAGACGGGATCGATTCTCGGGATTTGAAAAAAATTTACCTTGGTCCCCCCTTCAGTTTTTCTCGAAAATTTTTGAAAAAACATAAAGGGAGACCAAGGTGATTTTTTTCAATTTTTTCAAAAATTGATAAAAAAAATCACGCTCCTGCCAGCACGTGATCAACACGTGATTTTCTGTACCGCAGGATATTTAAAAAAATTTAACCCATTTTTTATAATTTTTTAATCCATTTTAGGGGTATAAAAACTTAGGGGGAGGAGTATTTTTAGGGGTGTGTTGTTTATCCCGACTCGGAACGGGATTGAGTCTGGGAAGGTCGGGATCCGGGACGGGATCGAGTTTCGCTCAAAAATTTCGGGACGGGATGCCAAAAATCCCGGGATTTTCGGGACGGGATCGATCACTAGT
>OZJO01020263.1:0-12827 GCA_900406225.1 Acrobeloides nanus
GAAGGATTTAGCTCGAAATATTTAGAAGTTTGGAAAGAGCTTTATCAAGCTATTGGGCAGAAAATTAAAATTCATAAGGTGAGTCTATAGTTAATTTTTGAAAAAATTCATCTTTTTAAAGATAATTATAAAGGCATATCAATTAAAGAACCAGGATTTTACCAGCATTTTAACATTGTTAACAACTTTTACTTACGTGCATACTTTACAAGTTCAATTTCAATTCGATTCTTTCATCAAAGATCCAGTCATACTCGAGGTATAGTCTTTTTTATATTTTACCTTTCACTTAAAGGGCCAGTCCGAGCGGAAAAAAGTTGCCATTTTTGCTGATATTCGGAAACTTCATAAAAAATGGAGCATTTTTTGTTTTTACGGTAAATTTTGAAAAGTTGTCGTTTTCGATATAATTACAAGTTGGTGATGTGAAATTTTGTGTATTACAACGAAACATGTACCTGATAGTTTTTCCCTGAATCAATACAATCTGTATATTAAGAAGAATCCTTGAACTTTTAGAAAAAAATAAATACAGTATTTTTTATAACTCGTCGAGACGAATAAAATGGCACCAAAATTATACAGTTTGAAAATTGCTTTGGGTTATTGAAACGAAAGTCTTCCAAAATTTTCAAATATTTTCGTTTCAATAACCCAAAATATGGATAATTTTGGTGCCATTTTATTAGTCTCAACAAATATAAAAAATGCTGTATTTATTTTTTTCTAAATGTTCAAGTATTTTAAATTATTTTCTTCTCAATATACAGATTTTATTAATCAGGGAAAAAGCTATCAGATACATGTTTTCGTTGTAATACACAAAATTTCAATGCGCCAACTTCATACTCAATTATCTCGAAAACGATTCAGAATTTACCGTAAAAACAAAAAATGCTCCATTTTTAATGAACTTTTCGAATATCAGCAAAAAATGGCAACTTTTTTCCGCTCGAACTGATCCTTTAAAACCTTTCAAGAAAGCAGATATTCTTCAACGCTGGCACAATTCATTTTTAAGGTGGACTGATTATGAAGCTAATCCTATCGTTCAATTGGCATCACCGCCGCATGAAATTCATGTAAAAATTCATCCGGTTCTAGCTAGTATTTCGTTTACACCAATTGAATTAATCAATTTTATCAAGTTTAAAAGATTGGAGGGGAATATGCGGTATTCGATTACATTATCTGGATCTGGGCTATCAGGAAATTTTATCCCTGAATTTTGTCAAAAGTGGTTACAAGTAGGAGAATTTTTTATTTATGACCCCACTCAAGTCACGGCGGTTCTTGGGCAAAAATTGGCGGAAACTCGAAATTTTAAAATCGAGTAATGCCATTTGACTCAGCTCAACGGGATGAGTAAAACGAAGTATATATCATTTATAAAGAATACTGAATCACATGGCCGAGTGGCAGGGGCATATCTAGGTTTTGATTTGAGGGGGGGAGGGGTCCACTCCGAAAAATTTTCAATAATTTACCTTGGTTCCCTTATGTTTTTTTCCGAAAAATTTCATAAATTTAGGGCAAAATCATAAGGAGGGACCAAGGCAATTTTTTTCGAATTTTTCAATTTTTTTAGTTTTTCTTTCGGCCTTCTAACAGAATGGGGGAGAGGCACCGGTCCCCATTCCCCCTACAGCTACGTCCTTGACTAAGTGCTTGACTCCTAACTCTTACCCCTCATTTTTATGCCCTTACCTACCCTTGCTTTTATCTACATCTTGATTTTTAGGTATTTGAAGAAGATAAAAATTTAAATTCCTATATCAAATCAATTAAGTTAATATGTAAGCCTTTTTTTAAATTTCTTAATTTATACGCATAATTTTAGCTGCAAATGCCAACTTGTACAAAACCCTATACTCTTTTTTCGAAAAAAGAAAAATCCAATACAAAGAAAAAAGTCCCATTAGGAAACGCATAATTCTGGGTTCGAAAACTCGATCGTATATCAAAGAAAGAAATGATGGCTGGTGTTTTGGAGTAGTTGTTAAGCCAGATTGGGAAAATGAAGTCACGTTGAAAATATTCCATAAAAGTTCCGTTAATTTGGATGATTTTGATAGTTGTTGCTTATTTTGTGGTAATAATTATTAGTTAGGTCATTATCATACATATAGAGGGGGTCAATATCTATCCCCCAATCAAACATGCCCAAACATAAAGACCCCACCCAGTGGCGTAGGGAAGAGGGGGGGGGAGATGGTCGAAATCTCTAAAAAATCCCAAGGGCCCCTTATGTTTTTTTTGAAAAACAACTTTTTTAAGGAAGTTCCACCCTCCCCCGCACGTGTGTTTCAAAACATGGAAAAAGCAAGAAATGTTTTACTAAATTTCTTATGGTACGTTTTTATTTCCGATATTGCTCATTCGAATGCAAAAAGACTTTTTGCGATCCGACTTATAATTTTAGAATAATCAGAGTTACAAAAAATCCGATTTTTTGAAAAAATTGGAAAATTGGGTATTTTCATTATGCATCTAGTCTTAAATTTTAAGTCGGATCACAATAATTACTTTTGCATTCGAGAGAGCAATATCGGAAATAAAAACGAATGGGAGGAAATTTAATAAAACATTTGCTATAATTTTTTAGATGGGTTGGAATGTATATACCTCAACTCTTACCAAAAAGTGATTTTTCGAGCAAATTTTCGAAAAAAATTTGTACTATTTTTTCAATATAATCCTATATGGGGTTTTTTTATATGCGAGAAATCGTTTGCGCGCATTACCGAACCTTCAAAATGCTTCCCTCATAATGTGTCAGCCCTAAAGTACCGCATAAGAGGTTAATACCCCAACAAGGGGTTTTTACCTCGTATGGGGTACCTCTTTGTAAGCGATTTTGGACCATATTCCAGAGGTTTAGGAAAAAAATAATTGCGGATTAGTATTCAGCGCATAGAAATACCCTAGGAGGGTAAAAAATTTCGTCAAAAATCGACTTATATAGCCAAATATCAATAGTTTAAATAATGATACATCATTGAGAGCTCAATTTTTAAAAAAAAGTTTGAGTATTGACACGAAAACATGAGTTACGCTCAAAAAGACTGATTCATTCCCTTTGTTCAGTATGATTGGAATCACTCCCTCTCCTCACATAAAATCGATCGCAGAATTTTTTTCTTTCATTTACTCCTGAAATATTATCAATTGATCCATAGGGTCGAAAAAAATAAAAGGTTTAGAAATAGAAAGAAATTTTTTTCCTTTAGAAATGATTGCTTTGTGTTTATTTCTTATTTTTCATGTCCATGTAAAATAATAAAGACCTAAATTTGGTAGCATATTATTTTTGTTGCTATATATGGATGTCTATTTAAAAATTTATTTGACATAAATTTTAACAACAATGACTCCAGGGCCATAGAAGAAACACCAAAGGATAGGCCCCATCTAAAATTACGAAGGTTTCTCTGTTGGTTTTTTGCAGACCAAAGACTGGACAAAACATAAGGGATTTTTTCAAATTTTGGCTCATTAAAAGCTGGAAGGTTGCACCGCGCCCGGGAACCCTAACCAATCTACGGCCCTGAACAACTCTATAATTTAGCCTTTAACTGATCATTATAATTAAAATCATCAATTGATGTGACGTATTCAATATTAAACTCAGGAAATTGAGAAGATCTTTTATTTTTGACAGCATGAACTACAACTCCTAAATCATAGTCCTGATTTTCTCGGTAATCATAATCTTCGGAAGCTAAAAAAGGTTTTTTAATGGAGGCTTTTTTGGATAAGAGGGTTGCTCAAAATAATCCATCACATCCTAATATACATGAAAAGAGGTAACAGATCTAGTATCCCCCTCCAAGCAAATAAGGTCTAAAAAGATGACCCACACGTTAGATCTACTCCAACGAAAAGATTGGTGGTGGGTAAGTTTTTAACTGGCGTCCCGGATCGCGGCCCGACCACCCAGGACTGGCCGGGCCGCAGCCGACCCTCGGCCGGACCAAAAAATTTGTGTGTAAAAAATGTAAATTTGTTCAATTTTCAAATAAACTTGTCCATTTTTTTAATAAAAATTGAAGTTTTTACCAAAAATTGTAACAAAAAGGCTATTTTCGATTAAAAATGCGAATTTCAAGTTTTTAACTCTCAAAAAATAACCCTATCTGGGGTATTTTTGGTTTTACAAATTCGGCCTGGCCCAGATCGTGTCGGCTTCCGCTCTTCCGAGCCACGTCCCAGCCTTAAAAATTCTGGCATCCCAGGCCACGGCTGGACCGTCTGCGGGCCGGTCATTAGAAAGCCCAGTGGTGGGAGGGAATCTTGCATGGGGAAGGTCAGACCGTAAACAGGTGTATCGAGGACAACTCTCCCCAGGTGTATCAACAACTTGCCAAAATACCGTGAAAATCTTTATTTATGGGACCCGGGCTCTTGAAATAAAAAGGTGAAATTTTTGTTCTAATGGTTCCCCGTATGTTTTTGCCCAAAATTTTGAAATTTTTTTCTAAAATCATAATAGTCCTCCTTTCTACCAAAAATCACCAAAATTTTCAATTTTTTTGCAAAAAACTTCCAAAATTTTCCTTTTTTCTTCAAAATCATTTTTTGCCAAACATCGTCAATTTCTGAGCATTTTCAGTTTAAAAAACAAGCATTTAAAAATTTTTTATGAAAAAACCACATGGGGAGACCCTTATGAAATTTATCAAATTTTCGGCAAAAATTTTAAAAATACATAAGGAAGTGCCCTTATAATTTGGGGTCCGTTTCGGAGGCCGCTCTCAAAAACCAATATCATAGACATCTATGATACGGAAGTATAATTTTGACTAGAGATCGGAATCTCAATATCAACATTTTTCAATATTTTATCAATATCTCCTTATGTGAGATAGAGAGTGGTTAGCCAGTAGGAATGCGTAGGAGAATAAGAAATAATCTTTATTCTAGCGACGTTTCGACGTTTTACGTCTTCTTATAGCTCAAACTTGGGTAATTAAACGTCGCTAGAATAAAGGTTATTTCTTATTCTGCTACGCATTCCTACTGGCTAACCACTCTCTATCTCACATTTGAAACTTTGGAAATGCATCTCCCGGACAGTGCTACACATAAGAAAAGATCTTATATTGATCAATATTTGTAGAAATTTTTCTATAAGTTTTTATGAAATATGATAAATACAAAACTTATAGAGCATACTTTTTAGTGATTCAGATGAAACCTACCTATTTTATTTTGACATAGCTTTTTTCTGGAAAAGTATTCTGAATTTCCGACTTTTGGAAAATAATGAGCTAGTTTGTCCATTTTATGCATGTTTTTTGTTTTTGAAAATTTTGACTTTGGGCAAAAGGTTTTCTCTCGGGCTGGGATTCGAACCCGCCCCTTTATGAGCAAAAAGCGAGAGCCATACCACTCGGCTATGAAGGTCGGTCTCGTCAGGAAATTTTATCCTGACCTTCATAGCCGAGTGGTTTTTGCTCATTAAGGGGCGGGTTCAAATCCCAGCTCGGACGAAAACCTTTTGCCCAAAGTCAAAATTTTCAAAAACAAAAAAACATGCATAAAATGGACAAATTAGCTTGTTATTTTCCAAAAGTCGGAAATTCAGAATTCTTTTCCAGAAAGCTATGTCAAAATAAAATAGGTAGGTTTCATCTAAAACACCCGGTATATTCCTGCATTTTTTCATTTACCAGCTTTTGAAAAAAGTTAAAGAAAAAATTTTATAAGGCGATATTGATAAAATATTGATATTGAAATGGTATTGATTTCCGATCTCTAATTTTTACCTTTCATAATTATTCTTCGATGTCTTGGTCTTGAAGAATTTATTAAGTTAAATAAATTCAATACAATTGTCAAAAATAATAAAAACATTAGGATTTTCATGTTTAAAAGAAAATAAAGAATGCCGATTTAAAGAACTTAAAAGGCTTGATATACTTCCAAAACCTTAACCACACTTGAGGCTCGTTCTCATTAACTAAAGCCACTATTATATTTCAGGGCAAACGAGAATTAACAATGAGCTATTTTTTCCCATTGAATTTGATTGCATTTCATTGGCTATAGAAAAAATTGTTGAATGAGAGTTTCTACAAAGTACAAAGAACATTTCAAACAAGAACATCTATAAAATGTATACTTAATTTTCAAATTTTTTAAAAGAATTTTTTTGTACCTAGACTTGTAGGCTAATAAAAAACATGGCTAAACATCTGTTTTTGGGAGCTTTTACCAGTCGGCGGTAGGATCTTATAGACAAGAGGAATAAGCTAGGATTATTGTTGTTATATTCTTGTTATATTATTTTACACGCTTTATTTAAACCTCAAACTTGGTCTGGCATTAGAAAAAAAGTTCTCAGATTTTTTTGGCATGATGACAAACCCTAGCTTATTTTGCATGAAAAATACGAAAATGAAGTCCGTTTCTCTTGGAGATCTATATTTAGCGATATACGTGGGGTCGATTTTCTCACATATAGCTGATATGGAAGAAAGTGTTTGAAGGGCTTTATGAAAAAATCCAAAAATGTTTGAGTCGAGATCTATGGCTTATTTTCTTCGTCTAATTATGTACTCCAACTTTTATATTCACACCGAGTCTCGAAAATCAATGTTTTAGGTCGAAAAATTATCATCTTTGAAAATTAACCGATTTTTGAAGGGGCATAAAATTGACATTATGGTCTAAAATAAACGCAGCGTTTGTTTTTGCTTTTGAAGCTTCATATCTAAAAAGAAACAAAAAACATATAATTAAAAATCAATAGTTAAAAAAATTTATTTCAATAGTTTCATAGGGTTACAAAAGATTTATTTCAAGTGTTTCCTAGATTTTTGAACTCCTATTTCAAATGTTTCATAAATTTATGACTGATTTGAACGCCCAAAAACAAAACAAACATTTTGTTTCCTTACACTGTTTTGCCCAATGATTTATTGGATATTGAATTTCTAATATCTTCTTTAAGATGGCATATCAAAATATAATCAACGCTAAGGTTAACACCAGAGCTCCAATAATATAAAAATAAAATATATTCTTTTTAAAATGTTCCAATAAAGAAATTAAAGGGAACAATACTGGCTTTTGGATCATTTTTGAATCCTATAAAATTAAAAACATTTACAAACCTTTAAAAAATTATACCGAAACAACATCTAACACATAGGTATATTTTTGTTGATCTTGAATAATAATTTCCGAAGGTAGTATTCTAAAATCTTCGAATTCATCAAAATCTTGATCATATTTTAAGAATCGCCTGATAACAAGTGCTTTAATATCCCAACCAGTATCCTTACAAGCAATTTCAAACAGTTTTTGACCTGTTGTACCTTCCGGAACGCTCATTTTAAATTGTTTTTCATCGACTAGAATATTGTCGTTATATTTTATAAAAAATGCAAAGACTTTTATATCATTAGAATTAGAATTTTCTAATAATTTTCGCGGCATATCTTAACTAAAAAAAATCAAAATTAATCGTATTTAAAAACTACAAATATATTTTTTCGAACTAAAATGATGATAATAAAAAAGCAAATACGTTATTCGATAGAAGCGAGCTTTTGTCCAATGCCTGGCGCAAAAATTTTTTCGCCGATTTATCACAAGTCTATACGATTCATTTAATTCTTTACATATATTTACCTTATGAATGTTTTATTTACATTTTTTATCACAAAATATCTATTGAATGCGTTTAAAATACGTTATTTGAGAAAACCGAGCTTCGTAACGCACAAAATTTTTTCGCCGATTTATCAAAAATCTATATTGGAAATATTGTTGGGCTAGATGAGTGAAGCAACTTTAGTTCGGAAGTTCCAGTGCGAAAGTGCATTCTTGAGGCGATAGATGCGGTCGAAGTTGGGTCTATTTTGGCTATTAGCACCCAAAATTCAAAGTAACATAACTCCGAAGCCACGAATGCTACAGGCATGGGATAAAATACGTTTTATTGATGGACACATAAGTCCCATTTATGGTAAAATAAACCTTATCTGAAAACTTTATCCTTAATTTCTAGGGTAAGATTAGTGAGTGATACCACTATCTTTGGGTACATTCCTTAGAGGTAAATAAAAAATTTTTGCGGAAAAATCGATTTTTTCAATTTTCATAAAATGAACATTGTAGCAATTTTAAATGAGACGAACAAAATGACGCAAAAATTATCCAATTCGAACTTTGTTTTGGGTTATTGAAACGAAAACATGAATCAGAGAATTTCGTTTTAATAACCCAAAACAATGTTCGAGTTAGATAATTTTGGTGTCATTTTGTTCGTCTCATTTAGCATTTAAAAATTGCTACAATGTTCATTTTATGAAAATTGAACAAATCGATGCAAAAATCGATTTTTCCGCACAAAATTCAAAAAAGTTTGTGTATTACAACGAAGAGCTTGTAAACAAATTCCAAATTTCAAACGCAATTATCTCGAAAACTACGATTCAGAACATGCCGTAAAAACAAAAAATGCTCCATTTTTCATGATCTTTCCGAATATATCATTTTTTCATATGGTTGTAAACTACTGGACTGGTTCTTTAATATATATAATTCAAATACATTTGAAACGAATTTAATGTTTGAAAAATAAAACATATAATTATGAACAATCAGAAATATGTCTCTAGATAGCAGAAATATTGACTTGACAAATTCCAATTAATCCAGTAATATAAGTAGAGAATATCATCCATTGGCCATTATATGGTCCATATGTACTGTCGTTAATACTCTGCATTATTCCCGACACACTGTCCGGCCCATTATTAGTAGGAGCTAAAAGAACAATTAAGATGGATTGGTATTAGAAATTTATTTCAAGCGTTTCATTAATTAGTTAAAAGAGTGGAAAAGTTAAAAACGGAATAAACGGCTTTTTTATTTCCTTTGGTTTTCTTGTAAGATATTAGGCTTATGATTAAGCTTAGGTATAGGCCTATGTTTAGGCTTAGGCTTAGACTTAGTCATAAGCTTAGGCTTAGGTTTAGGCGTAATCTTAAGCTTATGGTTATGCTTAGTCTTTTATCACATGACATCAACTCTACTTTTGGGGAGTTGATGTCATGTGATAGAACACACAATTTCGAGCATTTTTTGCTTTTACGGCACCACTTAAAAATCTAATGGTAACAGTTATGAGCGAAACAAAGTTGCGATAAAAATTTTCAAACGTGTTTAAACATTGAAACGAAGGGCTTGTACGCAGGCAAAACTAAGTTTATTTATTGAAACGATTTAATAAAATATTATAAATTTCAAAATCTTGATAGTTTGAGGAAAAATACATAGAATAAAGTTTTTATAGCTCGCCGAGACGAATAAAATGACACCAAAATGATCTAAATTGAACATTATTTTGGGTTATTGAAACGAAAACCCTGATTCATGGTTTTCGTTTCAATAACCCCAAATATTTTTTAAGTTCAATAATTTTGGTGTCATTTTATTCTTCTCGACGATTTATAAAAAATTTATTCTATGTATTTTCCCTCAAACTATCAAGATTTTGAATTTTATAATGTTTTATTAAATCGTTTCAATAAACAAGCTTAGTTTTGCCTTCATTTCAATGTTTATACACGTTTGAAAATTTTTTTCGCAACTTTGTTTTGCTCATAACTTTTACCGTTAGATTTTTAAGCAGTGCAGTAAAAGCAAAAAATGCTCCAAATTTTGTGCCCTATCACATGGCATCATCTTCCCAAAAGTAGACTGATCCTTTAAACTTAGGCTTATGCGTAGGCTTGGGCTTCAACACTGAATAGAATAAACGGATTTTTATTTCCTTTGGCTTTCCTGAAGATATTACCATATGTTCCACTAACTGTTCCAAAGTCTTGATAATCAAAAGCTGTTCCGTCCAACCATATATATGTTGCATTATTATTCTTACTAGGATTATATAAACCGATCATAAAATATCCGATACCAGCTGTATAACTGCTAAGAACATTTCCATAGGTGTCTAAAATTTCAAAATATCAATAAATAAGCCATATCAGGTATCCTATACTACGTCAAAATGCGACGGCTCACGTACACTTAAACTAATAAGAATTTGAACTAATGCGTTTTTTGAACTAATATTTGAAAAAACTCATGCGTTTTTTCAAATATTAGTTCAAAAAACGCATTAGTTCAAATTCTTATTAGTTCAAGTGTACGTGAGCCAATGCGACGATCCACCGATCTCTGGAATCTAAATCCGACACCGTTACTTATTGACTATCCGGGGTTGAGACCTTTTTGCTGAATCCGAATGTCGGTCCTCAAATGTCGGGTCCTCAAATGTTAATCCTCACGTATCGGTACGCCGTTTTTTCTCTTTGATAAGTTCGATAAACAACGAAGAAATTTTTCGTTTCCAATTTTGCTTTTTCATCGTTTCCAATTTTACGTTTGCAATTTTGCTAGAGCCTCATTCTGGGAACGGATGGGTTTATTGAAGCAAAATTCGAAAAGATGTGAATTTTTTGTCTATAATTTTCCCGATAATAAATACACTTAATTTTCAACCTTTAATAGGGTTTTTTTTCCTCATAATTGTATTTTTTAAAACATACTTGAAAGATATGTATTTTCAGACGATGAATGAACTGACGTCAAATGACCGCCATATGTGTTGCAAAAATTTTCTGAACTGTTATAGGCATAACCAGTGTAACCGTGTGCTCCTATCTGAAAAATTATGTTAAAAAGGACATATTATCCGAAATTTATTCAATAATTTTTTTATTGTAACGAATTTTAAGATAAGTATTTTTTGCAAAAATATCGCGGACTCGAGCCCTACAGATCCAAATCAAGTTATCAAAATGAAATGCACAAACCAGACGTTAACAACCCCTCCCTTAACGTCCTCCCAAATTGGAGGGGAGGGGAGAGGTCCACCGATAGAGCAGATGATTTTTAGATCTTTCAATTAAAAATGACGTTTTTTGGATTTTATAATGAAATTTGAGGGTCCACCTAAAAATTATTTCTTAATTTTGCAAAAAATAAAGCCAAACAAGATGTGATGTATCGAGAAAAATTTTTTCAGATTTCAAATAATAATAAAATAATTTTTCACCAAAAATCCTGGTTCCGGTACTGAAGGGGGGGGGGTACTGATTGGAAAAATATCAGCGGAGAGTATTCGGCCAGAAATCGTTTTTGAAGAATTTTTTTTAGAATAAAGTAATTAACTTTGCTGAATAAAATGGAAACGTTATCTTTTTGATTCGGATGTGTTGAGTTATGTTTTTTTTTTAACTTACTAAATAGCATTTATTAGTAAAAGTTGCATCGTTACTTGGACAAGTAATCACTGTACTAGTTGGAACGGTAGCTAATTTAGCTAAAAAAGTACAAAATTTTTTTAATACTTAAATTTCCGTACCGTATGCAATAACCGTTTTTAATATGTCGACGTTTCCCGCACACCCACTAGAGCTTGTATTAACACCTTTGATATAGTTATAAATAGTTAGAGTATATTTCAATGGACAAAATCCATATATTTGATCCAATGCGACGCAGGAATAATTATTCGCAAAAAATTGAAAGCCTACAGCCGCATTTGATGCCGCGTAATCTCCACAGCTTTGTATCGAGTTTGTAGAAGAAATAGCGATTTGATGTCCACATAAATTAGAAGTTACGAGATAGAATCTTTCACTTTTACAAATGGAAATCGAAAAAATTAGAATAGTCGAAAATAAAAAAAGTGACATGTTAATTAAAAAATTCTAATGCAACATAAATGAGATTTCATTGTTTGGTGAAGATATATATTACGTTGCTAAGTATTTTATTGATGATTTTTTAATATTATGTATTATTTTATATGGATTTAAACAAATATATTATGTTGCTAAGTATAGGGTGTCCCAAAAGGTGCCTAAGCAATTTTTATGAATTTTGGATTCAAAGATTTTTTCCTAAAAACCAACCCTCTAGAGGTAATTTAAATGGTAAAAAAAAATTTAATTTTCACCGAAAAACTACCCAGGAGTTTTTTATGCGGAAAATCGATGCTTTTGAGCAAATTATTCCAGAACAAATTGATTTGGAACAATTTTTCTGCAAAAAAATTGTTCTGGAACAAATTTTTAATGAAACAAATTGTTCTGAAATAAAAGTATTTGGAATAAATCTTTATGGAACAAATTGTCATAATTTTTTTGTAACAAATCAAATTTTTCTAGAAATTTTTAAGGAAAATTGTTTTTGAACAAATCGTTCTGGAAAAATTGTGCTGGATAAGTTTTTCTGAAGCAATTGTTTTTTTGTCTGGAACAATTTGTTCTGAAGCAAGTTGTTATAGAACAAATTGTTCTGGAACAAATTCTGAGCTCTAAAGGAAAAGGCCGAGCTCAACAGGAAAGGGCGAGTAGAGCTTGATTTCTTCTAAATTGTAGAAGAAATCAAGCTCTACAACTTTGTTAAAGGAGATTTAAGACGAATCTTACTAGAAAACGATAAAATTCATTATCAAAATAAGTATCCTTACATAATTTTTGTGACTCCCAAAGCTCGGTTTCCTCGAAAAGTTTGTTTTAAGCAAATATCTGTTTTTAGACGGATTTTATTGTAATGATCATATCCATACATAGGCAGGGGGTACTGTACCCCCCCCCCCTATTCGTCGTATCGGGGAAAAAATTAATGGACCAATTCGTATTTGTGAAGCCGCTCAGACTGAATTCGTTGCGAAAATTCGAGCTCATAAAATGAATTCGTAAAATAATTTTTCGCTTGTTGACGTTTTTTTTGGTCGACAGTAACCTTTGGGACCAATTCGTATTTTGGGGCCCAGTACCCCCTGCTTGCCCATGTATGGT
>OZJO01020274.1:0-21814 GCA_900406225.1 Acrobeloides nanus
CACTCCCCCCTCTGCCGCGCGCCCCCCCCCCCATTTTTCGGGGTCCTCGCGGCGCAAGGGGGTCGATATTACGACCCTCTATTCTAGTATGGTTTGGTATATCCTAAAAATTATTTCAAGAGTTTCATCAATTTCAAGTGTTTCATATATTTGTATAAAAGCTGAACGGTCTGTTTCTTCACACTGTTGTTTTGGCATACGGACCGTTGTTACACGAACATGTTACACGACATCTATTTCACGACATTTGTTTCCGGGCAGTTGTTTCCGCACATATATTTATTGACATTTGTTCTTTGTACTTAAGTTACTATGACAGTTGTTTTTCGTCACCTGTTTTATGACAATTGTCACCACGACACTTGTTACCGATATAGATGTTACCGGCACTTGTTACCGCGACAAATGGACACCATCAGAGACCGAAAAGGGCCGAAGCCCTCACCCCTAACTTTTCATGAGGAACATTTTTTTTTTGCGTTGACGAGAAATTCTGAAAAATTCTGGTTTTTCAGTATTCTCCGACGTCGGAACGCGAAAGTTAATCTGTTAAAGTTATGGCGATTTGTTGAATAATACTGAAGAACCAGAGAATACTGAAAAACTAGAATTTCTCATCAACGCGAAAAATGTTTCTCATGAAAAGTTAGGGGTGGGAGCCTCGGCCCATTTCGGTCTCTGATGGTGTACCATTTGTCGCGGTAACAAGTGTCGCGGTGACAATTGTCATAAAACATTTTGTCGTGTAACTTTTGTCCTAAAATAACTGTGATAAAATACTTGTCACAATTTTATGTGTCATGAAAAATCTGTTGTGAAAATTTTGTCATGGTAACATCTGTCGGAAATAAGTGTCGGCTACCGCAAAGTTGGGTAACAACGGTCCATATGCCGTTGTTTTTAATGTACAATATAGTTTTAATCCTGTTTTTTGGCATACCTTATAACAAGTATTCCACTGATCATAATATGCATACCCATTTTTACACATCGGCTTAACCGACTGGTTTTCAGAATAGGTTTCGCAGACAAATGCTTTTGAGGTAGTGCAATCAGAGCCTTGCCATTTTCCTCCAGAAATTTGATAAGATGCACAATCGGAATTATTAGGCTGACCTGAATTATTTTCATTTCTACAGGATGGCACAAAAAATGATATTTTTGTTGTTGTTGTATACTTACCGCCGTTCCAATTTGCATATGTGCAATTGGAATTCGAAGTCCATTGCCAAACATTCTTGTTATTCTGATCACTATAGCCTATCCAAAAATCTTTTACGCCGTAATTCTGTAGTTTCTTAATTGCAGGCTCTATAAAAATATATAATTTAATATTTTAGAATAAATCCGATTATACCATATAGAAAATTATTTTCAAAAGCATTACAAATAGACACTAAATGTCCTCCAACCTCATTACAAGACATTTCTGCTGAAATAAAATCTGTTGCCGCTAACAAAAAAGAATAGCACTTTCCATTATCTTTCCCTGGCGTACTATTTGGTGGACAAGTTGCTATACTCAAGAGCAGTAAAGACAAAAATTTGAAAAATATCAAATAGACCCTTAGAATTGACATAATTTAAATTAATAGAAAAGTATTATTTTCTGATGGGAATGACAGCGTTTGACATTGCTTTAATATTTTTTGCTTTTATCAGGATTTAAATTATCAGTGCATTAGCATGCACATAATGGAGTCAGATTAAAAACTCCTTAATATTTTTGCTCATTGGCATTTGAGAAAATATGAAAAATGCAGAGTAAACAAAAAAGGATTAAAACAATATTGGAATCAATCTACATTCTACATTTCTCGCTTGGCATACTTTGTTATAATGTAAGGGTGGCCAAAAAATGTCCCTTTATATTTTTCGAAAAATTATCAAAATTTTACATAGATCCATCCGCGCGGTTGGTCACCCCTTTTGCGTGTTGGTATTGATTTGTTCACCTTTTACAAAATTTTGAAAAATTAAAAAAAATCTAATGGCCCCATAGGTGCCAGTTTTTATGACGAATCTAGTGAGCTATCGCTCAGCTCTAGGCGATCTAAGGAACTCGAGATATGATGTTTGTGTAACTTATAACAAGTATTTCACTCATCATAATAAGTATATCCATTTTTACACACTGGCTTAACCAATTAGTTTTCAGAATAGGTTTCACAAACAAATGCCTTTGGGCAATGCAATCAGAGCCTTGCTATTTTCCTCCAAAAATTTAGAAAGATGCACAATTGCTAGTACCTAGTTGTCCTAAAAATTTCGCCTGGTCCCCAATTTGCAAGCGAACTTTAGGAGTCCAATTCCAGACACCTTGTTGTACAAATCATTATATCCTATCCAAAAATCTATTGTCCCGTATTTTTGAGGTTTACTAACAGCGATATCTATTTAAAACAGAGCGTAATTTAGGGTGTTTAGGAATAGGACTACACTCACATAACCGAGATTTGATGGGTTAGCCCCTGAAATGGTTTTTGCTTATTCTCCGAAATAGCGGGGATTATTACCCATTTTTTATTACTTACCCTCGAAATTTCGGGGGATAATCCCTGAATGCCTGGTTTAAAGTTACTCCCTTAAAATACGGGGAATAACTTTTCTTATTCCCCGTATTTTAGGGGGGCAAAGACCTCCCAAAAATACGGGGGTTATTCTCCGCTTTTCGAGTCTTATTCCCCGTATTCGATTTCTGTTTAATGCTCTTTTCCCGACTCCATTATGTGCTTACTTGTGCACTGATAATGATAAATCCTTGATAAAACCAAAATGGTTAAAGCAATAATACGACTAGCTATTCATTAGACAAAATACTCTATTGTCGGTTTCAAATAAATTATGTCATTATTCAAAGTTTATTTCGCGATTTTCAAATTCGTGATTTTATCGAACTTGAATCAAGCAACTTGTCCTCCAAATAGTACTCCCGGTACTAATAATGGAAAATGCTATTCTTTTTTCGATACGCCAGGCGATTTTAACGCTGCTGAACGAGGTTGCACGGAAGTCGGCGGGCATTTGGTATCTATCTGTAATGCTTTTGAGAATAACATCCTAGCAGGTAATATAATTTTTTTGTACAAAGGACACCACACTTATTCAAGTGGGTAGTTCACTTTTATAATTTCATTCACTACGCCCCTCCATCTCCCCCTCCAAAAAATAAATTTGCGCAAAAATTTGAAGAATTTTTCACCTTAGGGTGACAGAGCGACTCGATAAAAATTGCGTTGGTATTCCCTTATGTTTTAGATCAATTAAAAAATTCTTTAATAATCATGAGACATTATGATTTTCCAGTTACCCAAAAATTACCCTCCCTATAAACAAAATTCATAGATACGGCCCACAGCGGACCAAAACGTCTCCAAAAATGGGACAGTGGAAAATCGTCAAAAAAACACAATTACCTATGCTTATATATTACTTTTATGCAATTTAAAAACTTTTTACATACTGTGCTACAAGTTTTTGAAAAAAAATTTTTCAAATTTTTCCCCCTTGGGGGACTAAACGTAGAACACGAGTTGAAAAATATTGTAAAAGAAATTATCCAATTTCATCAAGTTTTCATCGAGTTATGCAGTTTTTCGATTTTTATGCGTCTAAGTCTCTTTGGCAAAATCGAAAAAAGTTTGGCAGTGTACATTTTTCAAAATTCCGTATAAATGTGTTATTAACACTTAGTTGACTCTTTTTGTCATGTTTTTCACTGGACCCCATTTTTGGTCACACTTTGTCACGCCGTGGGCTATGGGCGTATCCGGGGATCAGGGGTCCGGGCCCCCTGTTGCGCGCGAAGAATTGTTTTACATAACACAATGGTCCCTTACAATTTTTTGGGATTTTCGATTTTTGAAGGTTGTCCCTTCTCGTAGCAAATCCTGCCTATGCCACTGGATACTTGAGTAAAAAAAACCGAATAAAATGGATCGTTTCCGGTTCCAATCGATTCTGGTGACCTTTTTCGGAGCTTGACTAAAAAATTTTGCTGATATTTCTTTGTATTAAAGTAAAAACCAGCACCACAGGAGCGAAAATTTAAAAAAAGGTGTTTTTAATGTTTTTAATCAGAAAATTTGCAGAAAATGACGCTTTTTGTTTTAAAAAAATGAAAAACTTTGACGTATTGAATCGATTCCCGTTCCATTCGATTCTGGTTCTGATCGGTTCTTGAATGTTTCGGTTCCGGTTTTTTGGATTCATCTGGATACGCCTTTGAACTAATAACAAATTTCTTATAGAGGTGGCTGTTGGAAAACTCCAGGCTTATGGCGCAAAAGATTTTTGGATTGGATATAATGATCAATTCAGCAAGGGAGTATGGAATTGGACATCTAATTCAAATTGTACATATTTAAATTGGAATGGAGGTGACTACTAATCTTTTTTATTAATAACTTTTAAAAATTGATTTAAGACCAGCCTGGCAACTCCTCCGATTGTGCATCATTTCAAATTTCTGGAGGTAAATGGCAAGGCTCTGATTGCAATGCTCCAAAGGCATTTGTTTGTGAAACCTATTCTGAAAATCAATCGGTTAAACCAATGTGTAAAAATGGGTATACATATTATGGTGATTGGAATACTTGTTATAAGGTATGTCAAAAAACAGGAATAAAACTATATTGTACATTAAAAACAACAGTGTGAAGAAACAGACCGTTCAGCTTTTATATGAAATACTTGAAATTTATGAAACGCTTGAAATAATTTTTAGGATATACTAAATGAGGTGTCTTTGTAACAAACAATTTTGTATTTTTACGTCGTAATCAGTGTCTCATAATCCTTTTCAAATATAAAACTATAAAAACTTTTTTTAAAGACACTCCCACTTAGTATATCCTAAAATTATTTCCAGCGTTTCATAAATTTCAAGTCTCTGTATTTGCCTAAATATGGGTGATCTTGTGCTTTTTATTTCAAAAATAATTTTCTAGTATTTCGCAACTGGTTTGCCATGGAGCGATGCCGAAAAAAGTTGTGTTAATGATAGTGGGCATTTACTTTCTATTCATTCAAACGACGAAAAGATCTTTATTGATGGTAATTGTCCTTGTTTCGAAATTACTTAAGATATGATATCTCGAAACTTCGAAAAAAATCGATCAAAAGTGGCCGTAGTAAAAAAGTTGCTCAAACATATTTTAAAACATATCATACCCTCGTTTTTGGGATCAAAAACACGAATTTGAAATCCGTTTTTCGATCCGACTTAACCATACTGAGACACGGGGTTATGCTTTGCAAAATATAGGGTAAACTACAAAAAATCATTAAACTTTCAAAAAATCATATAGGGTAAGCTTCAAAAAATCACTTAAAAGTATTTCAGTGAAGCAAAATCTTCGGCAAAAGAGTCTATAGCCAATAAGGAAAAATCAGGTTCTGATGATCAGTCAAATAATAAATAATATGCTTAGCTAACTAGTATGAGAAACATAGGTCGGCAAGGGGGGGGAGCCTCCCCCCCTGACCCACTCACTCATGGACCCAAAATTGAGGGGGGACCACCTCATGGGCCTAAAATTTAGGGGGGGACCACCTCATGGATTCCGCCGAACAGTATGGTCCATAAAAATTGGGTGTCAGAAGAAACAAGCTAAAAAAAAAAAAAGGTCGTATTTTTTGGTGGAGGTGGTGAGGGACCACCTCATCGGAGGTCCCCTCCCCCCCACCTTGCTGACCTATGATGAGAAATATCCCATACCCCCCCCCCTCGTTCCCAGTGGCGGAGATGCCCTCCACAATTGTGGTACCATCCAAAAAAGATAGTTACGTGATATTTTTAAAATGAAAGATCCCTTAGATATGAAAGTCCAATGGACTATTATATCTAAGTCACAATACAAGAGAATCGGAAGGTCGTGGTACTTGAAATTTGAAAAACGAGTAATGCCATTTGGCTTAGCTCGAAGAGGCGAGTAAAATGAGGTATATATTGTATACAGCGGCGACAAAATCACATGGCCGAATGGTTATTGTACAAGGGTTGCATTTATAGATCGCGGGTTTGAATCCCACTTGAGTCCATTTTTTAATACTTTTTTGCCCTTTTTAAATTTTTTTTAAAAAAAGACCGCATTTGTTATAACTCGCCAAGATGAATAAAATGACACCGAAATTATCTAATTTGAAAATTATTTTGGCTTATTGAAACGAAAACATGAATCAGGTAATCGGGATTTTTTTCCAATAATTTAAAACAATTTTCAAATTGGATAATTTTGGTGTCATTTTATTCGTCTTGGGAGTTATAACAAATGCCGTCTTTCTTTTTACAAAATTTAAAAAGGGCAAAAAAGTGTAAAAAATGGACGTAAGTGGGATTCGAACCTGCGACCTATAAATGCAACCCTTGTACAATAACCACTCGGCCATGTGATTTTGTTGCCGCTGTGTACAATATATACCTCGTTTACTCGCCTCATTGAGCTGAGCCAAATGGCATTACTCGTTTTTAAAATTTAGAAAACGCGCGGTAATTTTTGCAAAAAAACCGCCGTGTCTCGGTTGAGTTCGCGAAAAAATGTTAGGTTGGTGCAAAAATCTTTTTGGATTTTCAACTTAAATTTTATAAAATATAATCAAATAAACATTCGCCATTATCTAGTATGACGTGTACCCGTTTAGTAGGTAAATTTCGAATTCCTCTATCGAAGAAAATACGGGCTTCTGATCAAAATAGGCTCGAAACCATTTTTTAGCATTTTCATCGTTTTCAAAGTGCAGTTAGTCCAGGTTAGCTTGCAAATCCCAGAAAAGGTGATAGGCAGATGGTGCAAGATCTGGGCTATACGCAGGATGGGGCAGAACTTCTCAGTCCAGTTCCTGGAGTTTGTCTTTGGTCAACTTTGCGATCAGTCTGGCATTGTCGTGCTGGAGTATGGTATTTGTCTTCTGGGGCCTTTTTGTACGGGTGGCTTCAACCAATCGATCCAGTTGTTGACTGTATACTGCAGCTGTAAGTGTGGACTTGCTATCCAATAACTCCCAATAGATCACTCCTTCCAAATCCCACCACACACACAACATTAACTTTTTCTATGTGGATCTGGCTTTGGATCGGGTGATGGCTTCTATCCACTATCTTTTGCGATGAAAGTTCACATGAAAAACCCACTTCTCATCCTCAGTAATTAGGCGTGGTAAAAAGGACTTGCGATTGTAGCGGCTGAGTAGAGACGATGAAATGGACAATCGTTGCCATCTGTTGATTTCTGTGAGCTCATGGGATACCCAAGCACCAAATTTGTTTCCATAACCTAAGGCCCGGAGATGTCTAACCACTGGCATGGTCGACCCAGATTGCTCTGCGAGATTACGTGTTGTTTGGCGGCTGTCCTCTTTAACAAGATCTATTAATACCTGTTCATCTAGTTCAGACGGCCTTCCTGAGCGAGGTTCGCCTTCGAAGCTATTATCACCAGAACGAAAGCGCTGATACCAATTTTGATATATGCGTTTTGTAGTAGAGTCTTCACGGTATTATTATTTCGAGCGGCTTGAGCAGCAGTCGCTCCACGAGCATTTATAGTAAATTATGTGCCGTATGTGATTGTGTGAGAGGTTGATATTAGAAGTGGTCAAATTTAACAAAAATAATGGCAAAATAAGATATTTCGTCAACATGCTAAAAGCTGTACATCAGCTCTGCTAATATAAACAACCCGATATATATCAGTCAGCCGATGCAAAAACATAAACAAAAAAATCCCGAAAGGACTTTTGCACCAACCTAATATCACTCATGGTGAATTGGCAAGCGTCTCATTTTACGCTCAAATGGTTGAGAGTTCGATACCTGAGGAAAAACAAATGAGACGAATGCCAATTCACAATGGATGATGAATTTTTCTCTTGGATGGAAATGCTTTATAATACTAGTTTAGCATTAATGCTGAAGCAAGTCGGAGTATATAGTGATGTTTGGATAGGTTATAATACCGATCCACAACGTTTAATTTATGCTCAATTTTGGGGATGGACAGATCGTACACCAAACATTTATTCCTTATGGCATCCAGATTTCCCGATCAATGCATCTACTTGTGCAGTTATGGTAAGCAGCGGTAATCCCTATAATCCCTCTAATAATGGTAGTGCATATTGGAGTAATGATCTTTCATGTACAGATGCTCATCCATATATTTGTAAACAATTTCCTATTTGTGGTTAAAACAATGTCATAGCTAAGGAGAGGGGAAAAACACCTGAACAAGTGTTCCCCCAAAACATTTTACGGACACAAAATTTGCGTGGTTGACCCCAAAATTTTCTATTTTTCCAACAATTTTCGAAAAACAGACTCCCTTTTATGTTTTTTTCGATTTTTGCAATTTCCAATTTTTTTGCGCGGTCGACCTCCAAAACTGGACACAGTTTTAGGTGCCAGTTTTTATGACGAATCTAATGAGCTATCGCTCAGCTCCAGGGAATCTAAGGGACTCGAGATATGAAATTTGAAAAATTTTTACTAATAAATAGTGAATCATAGGTCCATATCAGTATCCCGAAAAACACTCTCTCAATTTGTGGGGGGGGGGGGGTCCATTTTTCCGAATTTCGGAGGGGTCAAGTCAAAAATTGCGGGGTCAGTGTTTGAAAAAATGCGATTTTATGGCAAAAAATGATTTTTTCAATTTTTAATTTTTCAATAAAAAATGTCATTTTTTATACAAAAATTTGCTATTTTGACCTAAAAATGCATTTTTTAGTCTTTTTTATACCAAAAAATAGCATTTTTGGGCAAAAAAATTTATTTTTTAAACAAAAAAGGGGGTATTTTTCGGCTTTCGGCCGAAAATTTGCGGTGGAGGAGGTCAATTTATGGACCCCTTATCCACCTATTGGGAGGTGGGGTTGATTAGGTGTGAAACACTTTTATTTTTCGGTTTTGGGGGACATGTTTCCCTTGTTCCCCTTATCTACGACACTGTCTTGTAATAATACAAATGTTTTAAATAAAAACTTGTATTTTGAGCATATTTTAAAGGACCAGTCCAGTGGGAAAAAGTTGCCATTTTTGTTGATATTCGGAAAGTTCATGAGAAATGGAGCATTTTTTGTTTTTACAGCACGTTCTGAATCGTTGTAGTTTTCGAGATAATTGCGTTTGAAATTTTGAATTTGTGTATATGTTTTCGTTGTAATATACAAACTTTTTGAATTTTTTGCGGAAAAATCGATTTTTTAAATTTTCATAAAATGAACATTATAGCAATTTTTTGGAATAATTTTCTAAATGAGACGAACAAAATGACACCAAAATTATCCAATTTGAACATTGTTTTGGGTTATTGAAACGAAAACATGAATCAGAATTTTTGTTTCAATAACCCAAAACGATTTTCAAATTGGATAATTTTGGTGACATTTTGTTCGTCACATTTAACTATAAAAAATTGCTACAATGTTCATTTTATGAAAATTGGTCTTAAATGGTCAGAAATTGTTGGCCATAGTCCAAAACGGTAAAAAAACTTTTGGAAACCGTACAGGGGTCAAAAATTTTTTAGTAGATATATGAGGATTATAGATTTATACCTGTAGTTTCAGAATACATCAAATTTTTTGTCTGAATCGATCGTTTAGATAGATTTTTTCTTGGATCTTTGGCATATACCCAAAAATGGCCATTTTTCGAAAAATTGTATTTATTTCTTGAAATTAGTTTTTTTGATGCGGTTTTTGCTGTTATTATGTAGAATTTTTATTTCTAGATATAAAACTATTATCATTTTACGATACTTTCATGTATTTCGAGAAATGTAAGTTTTCCAAAAAGCACCAAAATGACCGGTTTCACTAAAATCTACATAACTCCGCCATTTGAAGAGCAAATTTTAGCAAAAGCTAGAAATGGAAGAGGGACACTAGGTCTTTGGCGTTAGCGTTATGTTTGGAAAGAAACGCTAAATGCTTACATCTAAAAAGGCTCTTTTTTGTACTTTTTTTGGCCAAAGCACCATAAGGATCGTTTCAAATCCGGAAAATAACTACGGCACTCGATTTCTCGACCCCGATTTACTACAGAAAAGTGCCGTCGGTTTTTAATTTTGGCGTTAGGTATATAGGCTAAATACGCTTTTCTAGCCTTTAGGGCCGCCATGCTCGAAAAGCAGAAGTTTTTAGTGCCGAAATAATTTTCTTTGCACTTTTTCACCGTTTTTGTACACGGGGAACAGATTAAAAATGGTTTCGTTGAAAAATTCGAAACGTTGAAAATTTCGATTTTTTGGCCCTTTGGTTCCCAAGGGATTTTGGGCCAAAAAAGTCAATTTTTTTTACCTTTAGATGAGGGAATGTTGAAAAACTAATAACTTTTTTTGGATTTTTCACCTTAAAATTACCCCTATACATATGATAATCTGTCAGTTTGACTTTGTTTTTGACCCGAAAACCCCTTCGGTACGGTTTTTATAGGAAAATATGCTTGTTCTATGTACGGTTTGGTAGCTTCAAAAAAGCATAAGCTTTGATAGAAAAATACATTTTTAATGCATTCTTTCGGAATATTTTATAGCAGAAAATACATTTTTACAACAATTCCGGACTGAAAAAACTTCGGGAAATATGATTTCTGAAAATCCGTAGCGGTCCCTAAAATTATGTACTGGAAGACGTTCGACACAAAAATCAGAGAAAAAAATTTACATGGGGAAGGTATTTTACGTACACGTAAAATACCCCCTATGTAAAATCTATGAACCGCTCGGAGATTCCTTACTTCTCCCCTCTGAGCGCGTTAGCGCCCCGACTCCAAAATCGTGAGGTGAATTTGATCCTATTGCCTAATACCAGATTATTCCAAAAGTTCGTAGACTTCACTTTTCACTTCTCATCTTCGAAGATGAGAAGTGAAGTCTGCGAACTTTTGGAACAACATGATATGTGTCCAAGAATTCTGGGCACACATATTATGAAGAGGAATTACTGACGCCAGCTTCAAAAAAGAGGGACTACTGACGCCAACTTTGATCTAGATTTTGGGCATACGTAGTAAAGCAGAGATAACCAAAACCGCATGTTTGAATAACCGATAAAAAACCGAAAGAAAAATGACCAACCAAAACTGAGGGTTAAAACAACCGTATAACCAATAAATAACTGGTCAATTCATCTTCTTTTGAAACCCGTTGTGGAAGTTCCTAGAGCCCCCAACTTTGATCGACTCCTACCCCCCCCCCCCCCCCCCCCCCACACATTTATATTAGAAAGAAAACATCAAAACAAAAAGATACATATAGTGAGCCACTTGTTCTAAGTTTATTAAAATTGAACATTATTTATAAGCACTTATTGGTTTAATGCAAAAGTCCCTATAGGTCGATTCAGGCTGATTAAAGTTGTTTATATTGTAATTTCAGCTACTAGTGACCAAAATTTGTAGATCTCATTAAAACGCAAACTTTTTGAACTTCACTTTTTATCGAAACATAGTAGAAAATTGTTTAAAGTGCATTTAAAAAGGTTACGAAATTGCATGTATCTCGATCATTTTCGGTCAGGAAAATGATAAAATTTGATTTTTCATCAATTTTATAGCCATTTTTGAACGAAATTTTTTTTAGAAATATTTTTCGAAGTCTCTCAAATAATTTCCAAAAAAATGCCGCTTAAAAAGTAGATGATTTGAGCACAAAAATTAAATTTAAACCTTAAGAATCAATTTTTTAAAATTTTTTGAAAAGGAGTGAAAAAAATCGATTTTAAGGTTTAAATTCAATGTTTGTGTTCAAATCATTTACTTTTTAAGAGGGATTTTTTTGGAAAATATTTGAGAGACTTCGAAGAATATTTCTAAAAAATTCAGTTCAAAAATGGCTATAAAATTTATGAAAAATCAAATTTTATTATTTTCTTGACCGAAAATGATCGAGATGCATGCAATTTCGTAACCTTTTTTTAACGAACTTTAAAAAATTTTCTACTAGGTTTCGATAAAAAGTGATGTTCACAAAAGTTGTGCATTTTAATGAGATGTACAACTTTTATTTTGGTCACTAGTAGCCAAAATCACCATATAAACAACTTTAATCAATCTGAATCGACCTATAGAGACTTTTGCATTAACGAAATATGCAAGTGTACACACGTAGGAGACCTAAGAATTGTATTCGATGGAGAGGTTCTTGTGGCGCACAATGCCCTGAAACCACTCGCGGCGGAACTGATTCGCTGCACGTTCCGGCGTGTTCGTCCACTCGACGGTAATGTGGTCGTTGCTGGTGTCCTCCGAGTCGAAGTCGAACGCGTCGCACGAGACGGCCATCAACACGGCTTCCTTCGGGTCGAGCACACCGCACGGCGGATCCACTTCCAAGCGCACCGTGTTATTGGTCTTGATCGCCCAGCCGATGCGACGAGCACTCGAGTTGATGATCTAAAAGCGCCAGAATTAGACAGCTAACAAACAGCCAAAAAGATCTGCTTACCTTGATGTGGTTGGTGTGCTTGTCGTCGTAGGGCGAGTTGAAGACGATCTTTGCATTCGGCTGCGTCTGAATATCACCTGGCGGGACAGAGGGTTCAAACTTTTCAACCGAATCGGCACCTTTTTCTAATAAATAACGAACAACTTCAATGTTATTTCTGGAAGATGCAGTCATAAGACAAGTTTCACCTTCAGTATTTTGATGTTCTATATCAGCACCATGTTTTAATAATAATTCCACAATCAGCTTATTGTCATTTTTATTTCTTGCAGCATAGTGCAGAGCGGTACTGCCGTTCTTATCTTTTCTATTTACATCTGCACCTTTCTTCAATAAATAACGAACAATTTCAATGCGATTGTTGTAAGATGCATACATAAGACACGTAACACCTTTGGTATTTTGATGTTCTATATCAGCACCATGTTCTAATAATAATTTTACAATCAGCTTATTTTCATTTACAACATAGAACAGAGCGGTTCTTCCGTACTTATCTTTTATATTTGAATCCGCACCTTTCTCCAATAAATAACAAACAACTTCAATGTTATTTCTGGAAGATGCAGTCATAAGACAAGTTTCACCTTCAGTATTTTGATGTTCTATATCAGCACCATGTTTTAATAATAATTCCACAATCAGCTTATTGTCATTTTTATTTTGTGCAGCATAGTGCAGAGCGATACTGCCGTTCATATCTTTTCTATTCAAATCTGCACCTTTCTCCAATAAATAACGAACAATTTCAATTTGATTTTCATAAGCTGCATCCATAAGATACGTAACACCTGCGGTATTTTGATGTTCTATATCAGCACCATGTTCAAAAAGAGAAATGACTATAAATAAATTCTTTTAAGGGGTTAAAAATCGATTTTTTTTATTTAAAAAAACTCTCTATTTTTCATGAGATTGAATTATTATCGAAAGTTAATTTTGATAATACCGTCCGTAGAAATTTAGGGGGTGGTCGCCGACCACCCTGACACATCCGCATGAGGCTCAAAAATTAAAACGTACCGCATGCCGCAAGCAGCGAGAAGAACGCTTTCGGCATACGATACGTTTTTTCACGAAACATCATAATTTTCTGAGCATTATCAGCTAATAAAAAAGAAATCTCAAAAAAATTTTCATATGTAGAGCTGGATTTTTTACCCTAAGGATTTCAACTAAAATTCTCAATTTTGACATTTTTCACAAAAATTTGTAATTTTCTGAGCATTTTTATTTTTTTAAAATGCTTGTTTAAAATTTTTTTTTTTTAAATTCAAAAAAAAATCGCCAAATTCGAGTTTAAACCAGATTTTATCGAATGAGCACATTTTGGATAGTTAATTGTATGAGGAATATAGAATTTTTTTAATTTGTCTCATGCGAACCTTAAGATCCCGACGCTGAAATTTTTTTGACAAAATTCTTTTAAGAGGTAAAAATCGATTTTTTAAAATTTTAATAAAAACACTCTCATGAAATTTGCGTAAAATGGTTATAACATATTAGAAATTGGTTCATGCGTATTTTCATACAAAATTCACACAAAAATTTTATTTCAACACAATAACCTTCCATCCTCACCGAATCGAAATCTTTTGATATTTTCAAAAAACGCTTATTAGAATTTCCACCGGACTCTATAATTCAAGATTCTCTAATCAGGTTATAACATCATTCCATATAAGGCTAATACTACTTGTGCATCTAGCTACTCATTTCTATGTCCAACTGTTTTATGATTATATAAAGCTTTTTTCTCAACTTTTATTGTTTTAATACCTTTTACTTTTTACCATTTTGCCTCATAATGTTAGTGCCATTAGGCCGCTTATGTTGTATTATTATTTTTTTGTATTACTATTATTATTATTGATATGAAATTAAATAAATAAATAAAATAAAAAATTTAAATAACTTTTTGATTGATTGGCAAAAACATGACGAATCAACTTTTTTCGTCCTTTTATAGAGTCTCTGAAATTCGCATAATTATTCAAAATATCTGGGGTCGTTAAATCGAATTGAAGGGGATGTCGTTAAATCAAGATGTCATTAAATCGAGGTTTGACTGTTACTTTTTTCTTTGACAGTCAAAAATTGATCAGGAGGGGTCATTTCAACGTGAAATTTTATGGAGAACAACTTTCTAGAACATCAATTTCCTGCGAAAATCCTTACTTGTTAATTCATGTTTCTTTTTAAGACATTTAATATTTTTGATAAGTTCTTGATTTTTCGAAATATCGGTAAAAAACGGGTTTGATATAAAATGTTCAAAGCTTAATCTTTCTTGTATGTTTTGCTCCAAACTTTTGACAATAATATCCGACAATCTTTTTGTAACATTTGTAGGCATTTCCAATTTAAATGGCTTTTCTTTTTTTTAGCTTTTGTTTGATAAAAGTGTATAAGTTGAACGGGATCTCTAATACCTTCCTGCAATAACAGTTGAAAACAGGTAAAAATATTAGACTTGCCTTTCTTAGTAGTATAGATTGAGTCAAACATTCATAGATGATCATGCCAAGAGACCAAATGTCTGCTTTGGAATTGTATTTTTGGTTTAAAACTACTTCAGGTGCCATATAATAAGGAGTTCCACAAAAATTGCTAGCAAGAGATCCTTCTCCCAAAACTCTGGATAGCCCAAAATCCGCAATTTTTACAATTAATTCATAAAAAGGTGGATCGTTTTTGAATTGGAATCCAGTTGGGTTGAAAAGCATTAAATTCTAAAAATTAAAAAATTTTTAGTTAAATATTTTGACGCAGAGACCGAAATTGGGATAATTAGGCCTATATGTTGCAGTGGATTAGCTAGACACCTCGGAACATATGAGGGTAGTAGTTGATAGTAGTTGAGTTTTGAAAAATTGCCATTGTTTGAAAAATTTTTTTAACTGACCATTTTTTGAAAAAAATTTTCAGGTAAGGAGGGGCGTTACTGTAGCTCGTTTTTCTAAAAAAAAATCAATTATTTCGATTAAAAATGGCAATTTTGCAACAAAAAATCGAATGTTTATGGTTAAAAATAAATAAAAATAGCGTATTTGGGAAAAAATAGCCATTTTTTGAAGATTTTTGGTTAAAAAATTGGCATTTTTTACTGAAAAATAGTTATTTTTTCAAAAAATCGGGGAAAAAACTTTAGCAGGACCAAGGGGAAAATTTTCAGGAACGGGGTGGGCGATCGCTCCCACCCCTTGACTACGCCACTGATGTGCTAGGACTTAAGCCTCCATCCTCTCAAAAAACTGCCCCTTCCTCTAGTCGAATTTTCTCCCTAACGCATTGGCCAACTCTCAATCATACATGGGCATGGGTGGCAAAAAAATTTTCATTTTTTCGGGGGGGTTGAATGATCTTTAGCAAATTTTGCCGAAATTGCGGGGTGGATGTTTTCGTGCGAAAAACATCATTTTTTCGGCCACTTCGCGACTGATTTGCGGGGGGAGGTATGTAATTTTTAGCTTCAAATTGCGGGGGGGAGGTCTGGTAAATTTGCCACTCCTGCCCATGTAGTCATCACGGGAGACGGAATTCATTGGGGCCTAGGTCGCCTTTTCGGTCTCTGCCATGACAGCATAAAAATTTACTTCTGGTTTTAAATTCCTATGAATAATATTATTCTCGTGTAGCGTTTTTAATCCATTTACTAAATTTGTTTCCATTTAGCAGAACTGACTAATAACTTACCAACTTGTTTAAAGAAATACTCAATTTCAACCTCACTTAGAGCACCTTTTTCAGACAAATAATAACCTAAATCTTTATAATTGCAATATTCCATAACCATAAAAACTTCACGGGCTGTCTTCTTGACGGCGAATAACGAGACAATGTTTTCATTTTTATTTTTTAGTACCTAAATTACTTGTTTAAAACTTTTTTTACTTTATAAGACGACTCCTGACTTCAAAGATTTCAATTTCTTGTGCCAACATCTTTTGTCGACCAGAGTGATTTCTTACAATTTTTACAGCAACATCATTTTGATTCTAAAAATATGAATCTAAAATAACTCATCCGATGACAAATTTAGTTACCAAAATATTTTTTCCTTTAATGACTCTACCAAAAGCTCCTTGACCTAGAAGTTGGTTTTCATGGAATTCATAAACTTGACCATTGTCACCATTAATCTGGTTTTCAATCTGGATCACATTTTGGTTAGCTAATTGTATGAGGAATATAGAATTTTTTTAAATTTTGTCTCATGGGAACCTTAAGAACCTTACACTGAAATTTTTTTCGACAAAATTCTTTTAAGGGGTTAAAAATCGATTTTTTAATTTAAAAAACCCTCTACTTTTCATGAAATTCGACTAAAATGGTTATAACTTTTTTCCTTGACAGTCAAAAATTGATCAGGAGGGGTCATTTCAACGTGAAATTTTATGGAGAACAACTTTCTAGAACATCAATTTCCTGCGAAAATCCTTACTTGTTAATTCATGTTCCTTTTTAAGACATTTAATATTTTTGATAAGTTCTTGATTTTTCGAAATATTGGTAAAAAACGGGTTTGATATAAAATGTTCAAAACTTATTCTTTCTTGTATGTTTTGCTCCAAACTTTTGACAATAATATCCGACAATTCTTTTGTAACATTTTTAGGCATCTCCAAATTAAATTTAGCTTTTGTTTGATAAAAGTGTATAATTTTTATGATTCCACTAATACCTATCTGCAATAAATGTTGAAAACATGTAAAAAATATTAGACTTGCCTTTTTCAGTGGTAAAGAGTTAGTCAAACATTCATATATGATCATGCCAAGAGACCAAATGTCTGCTTTGGAATCGTATTTTTGGTGTAAAACTACTTCAGGTACCATATAATAATAAGTTCCGCGGCCTCCAGTAATAGAAGATTCTTCGGGCAAAAACCTGGATAGCCCAAAATCCGAAATTTTTACAACTAATTTATAAAAAGGTGGATCGCTTAATCCAGTTGGGTTGGAAAGCGTTAAATTCTTTAAAAAATTTTAGTTAAATTTTGACACAGAGGGTTAGTTATGCCTATATGTTGCAGTGGCGTAGCTAGACCCCTCGGAACGTATGAGGGCGGTACTGTAGTTGAGTTTTGAAAAATTTCCATTGTTTGAAAAAAAATTTTTAATGACCATTTTTTGAAAAAAAAATTCAAGTAAGGAGGTGGCGTTACTGTAGCTCATTTTTATAAAAAAATCAATTATTTCGATTAAAAATGGCAATTTTGCCAAACAAATCGCGTTTTTATGACTAAAAATGGCATATTTGGGAAAAAATATGCCATTTTTTAAAAAGATTTTTGGTAAAAAAATTGGCATTTTTTAGTGAGCAATTTAAAAATGGTCATTTTTTTCAAAGAATCGGGAAAAACTTGAGCGGGATCAAGGTAAAAATTTTCAAATTTTTCAGGAACGAGACGGGTGATCGCCTCACCTCATTGGCTAAGCCACTGATGTGTTAGGACTTAAGCCTGCATCCTCTTAAAAAACTGCCTCTTTCTCTAGTCGAACTTTCTCCCTAATGCACTGGCGGACTCTCAATCATACATGGGCATGGGTGGCAAAAAATTTTCATTTTTTCGGGGGGGGTTGAATGATTTTTAGCAAATTCAGCCGAAATTGCGTTGTGATTTTGGGAGAAAAACACCATTTTTCGGCTGATCTGCGGGGGAGGGTGGGCGTCTGGCAAATTTGCCATCTCTGTCCATGTATGCTCTCAAGCAGGGGACGAAAAGTGGCCGGGGGGGGGGGCAGCCCCGGGGCCGACACAGAGACCGAAAATGGGCCCCCTGTTTTCGGACTTTTTTATTTTGAAGCATGCTATAAAAATTTTTGTTAACAACCTAGGGGGCCCGGATGTGGGAACTATAGATCAAGTGTCCCTCTATATTTATCAAACAATTTTGAGTCTTGAACTTTTTCTTGCTTGGAGATATGAAGTCAGGCCCCCTCAAGTTTTGAAAAACCATGGGAGCCGAGGGGGCCTGCTACCTATCTGTAAGAGGGAAAAAGTTTGAGACCCAAATTTTTTTATATAAATATAGAGGAATATTCAATCAATTATTCCCACATTCAGGCCCCCTTGGTTGTTTCAGATAATTTTTCTAAAAAATTCGAGGGGGCCCAAAGGTGCTAGTTGAGATTTCAGACTAAACATGGGCCCCCTCGAATTCCTCTATATTTATATAAAAAAATTTGGGTCTCAAACTTTTTCCCTCTTACAGATAGGTAGCAGGCCCCCTGCTACCTATCTGTAAGAGGGAAACTGCAAAGTGTGCACGTTGCAGTTTTTTAGTACATTTTGGCGCACTTTTACTTTTTTTACTTTCATGCATTTTCACTTTGCACTTTTACTTTTGTTCAATAGGCCCCAGGGGGCTTTCGGGGGCCGGCCTCGGACCCTGCTCTCAAGTCATTACGGGAGACGGAATTCATTGGGGCCTAGGTCGCCTTTTCGGTCTCTGCCATGACAGCAAAAAATTTACTTCTGGTTTTAAGTCCCTATGAATAATCTTTTTCTCGTGTAGCGTTTTTAATCCATTCACTAAATTTTTTTCCATCTAGCAGCGCTTACTAATAACTTACCAACTTGTTTAACGAAATACTTAATTTCAACCTCACTTAGAACACCTTTTTTGGACAAATAATGGTCTAAATCTTTATAATTGCAATATTCTATAACCATAAAAATATCAAGGGCTGTCTTCTTGACGGCGAATAACGAGACAATGTTTTCATTTTTATTTTTTAGTACCTAAATTACTTGTTTAAAACTTTTTTTACTTTATAAGACGATTCCTGACTTCAAGGATTTCAATTTCTCGTGCCAACATCTCTTTGTGATGAGAGAGATTTCTTACAATTTTTACGGCAACATCATTTTGATTCTAAAATATGAATCTAAAATAACTCATCCGATGACAAATTTAGGTACCGAAATATTTTTTCCTTTAAAGACTCTACCAAAAGCTCCTTGACCTAGAAAAAATTGGCCATCTTCATGAAATTCATAAACTTGACCATCGTCACCATTAATCTGGATTTTTTTATCCGAACTCATAGGGAAATAAAATTAGCAAGGCGAATGATGAAATAAAATCGTAAGCATGAAAAAAAATTTTAAATGAATAAGCTCTTATCACTTTTAATGACATGACAAATATTAGTTCACATTTTCATCGATTGATTGGTTCACCACAGGGTGTTCAAAAATTTTGGAATATAAGATGGTAGGAAAAGAAATTTTTTTGCGACCACCCCAAAAACCTCGGACTCGCCGGTTTGATGATTTGTACACCTCAACTAATCAGCGTTCCCAAAGACATCGCTAATTTTTCAAAAAATTCTCCTAAAAATCATCTGTAGACTTTCTTGAAAACGTAAAAAATGGTTTTTGGCAGAAATTTTGATCAATTACAAATCGGCGAAATGGTGTTTTTAGCAAAAAATTTGTGAAAAAAAGCAAGGGATATTCGGAAAGTTCATGAAAAATGGAAATTTTTATTTTTACAGTCAATTCTGAATCTTTTATCAGATAAATGCATGTGAAGTTATCGATTAAAAATTTGTGTCTTACAATCATAAAAGGTGACATTTTTCGATTTCGGGAGGGGCCTAATACACACAAAAATATGTATTTCGGCACGGAGCGACGAACTACGTGTTCTTTGTCTACTGCCAGTGCCGTAATTATGGGGGGATACCCCCAACCTGAAAATTTTTTATTTTCGGGGAAGAAAAGTGAAAATTTAAAAAAGTCTAAAACTCCCCCCCCTAAATTTGGACCAAAAATTACAGCACTGTCCACTACCCAGGAATGAAATGGAGCCACCCCTCAAATTTGGTTTAGCCGACCAAAACGTAAAGGGGGTACTAGGACAAATGGCAACAATTTTCTCCACTTTCCAGTGGTCAAAATAAAAAATTCTTCAGATTCGAGTTCCCTATGTCGAAATCCTGGATACGAAAATTTAGGCGATTTGTTCAATTTAGTTTTTTACTCTAAAGGGGTAAAATAAAATTTACAAGGGAACCACCCCAGTTGATGGTGGAAATTTCAAAAAAGTTCTTGATATTCTTGTAGAGCATTCTCAACTTGTTTTTATGCATTTACGTGATATTAATTTTATGTTCCAAATAATTGTACAAGTGATAGCATAGTGGCTAAGACAATAGCCTTATATTTATAAGTTGCGGGTTCGAATCCCACTCGCATCCGAATTTTTTTTCACAAAATTTTCTTCTATTTTTTTGCCTTTATTTTTTTTACAATTTTAAACAAATACAAAATATTGAAAATAATAAACTTTATGTTTTTTAGAATTTATTTATTAAAACAAAGACCACATACAATTAATCAAAACAAAGATGGTGATTAAAAAAAAAGTATTCAAAAGAGAGACAAGTTTCACAGCGAGCACAACGAATAAATGAATAATTGTTACAATCTGTCTTCATACAGCTCCAATAGAATTTGTTATATTTTGTATTTGTTTAAAATTGTAAAAAAATAAAGGCAAAAAATAGAAGAAAATTTTATGAAAAGGCAAAAAGATTCGGACGCGAGTGGGATTCGAACCCGCACCTTAAAAATATAAGGCTATTGTCTTAGCGACTATGCTATTATGAATGTGCATGCTTTTTTCCTTGTTTAGGCTTAAAAAAGGATAATTTTTGGTAATTTCGCTATTTCTTCGGTATAGTGAAAGAATTGAAATATGTCGTAGTAGAATTTTTTTATGTACTCACTATAACTAAAAACTTCCCCCCTATACAAAATGGCTTAATTTTTTTCTCACACAATTAATTTTTTTTTTCACATAATTTATTTTTTTTCTCACATAATTTTTTTTTCTCTAACATATTTTTTTCACACAATAATTTTTTCTCTCATAGAATTTTTTATCATATTCTATATACATTTTATGAGGCAATATCTCGAAATATCGCAGATAGCTCATGTGGGGGTGGGAGTACGCCAAAAAGTGTCGCCACAAACTTGAAGCCTATATTATTTTTATGTACCTAGTGAGTGATTAACAAAAACATATAAATTAGGTCCCGTGCTTTTATACTTGTGGAGAAATCGAGGGTCATATTTGGCCTATACCATGTTATATATATGTTACCGTCATATCTGAAAGTCCGGCATATCTGAAAGTGAAAGTCCGGCATATCTGAAAGTTTCAGATATGCCTAGGCATATCTGAAAGTCGAATAAATTAAATATTTTTTTTGCTAGCCATAAAATCTATCAGATGTAATTGAAAAGCTTATTACAAATAAATAGTAAGATTTAAAAAAATTTCATATTTAGTGACGCCGGAAGGGCGTCACTAAAGTCATTGTAACGTGGCCCAAGTTGATTTTGTTTTT
>OZJO01020275.1:0-35461 GCA_900406225.1 Acrobeloides nanus
AGCTTGAAAATGCTTCCTTGACCCTGATTCAGGGAAATAAGAGTGTGTTTTTTCCCTCTAAAAAATTTCATATTTTCGCTTCAATACACACCCTTATTTCCCTGATTCAGGGAAGCATTTTCAAGCTTTGGGAATGCGTGCAATCGATTTTTCGCATAAAATTAGGGGTAGTAGGGTCATTTTTTGAAAAAATTGAAAAAAAATTTTTTTCGCCTTCAACGTACCACAATTTTACCCCCCCCCCTTTTAAGGGAACAAAGTGGTAAAGGAAAAAATGTCGGGTAACCATATCCTATGGGTCCTAAAATGTTCAAAAATATTGAAAAAATAAGGGGTATCCCCGACTAAAAAATGAGGCAATTCTTTGTCCGACCGAGAATAAGCCATAATTGTTACCCCCCCCCTTCTTTAAATTTTTGCTAAAATTTTAAAAAACGCAATTATGACTAAATTTTTTAAGAAAAAAAATAAAATTTTTGAATAATTTTTTAAATGAAAAATCAATTTTTGTTTAAATTTTATATACAAAATTAAAATTTTTCTTTAGAAAAATTGAATTTTTTAAATAAAAATCAATATTTTTCTTCATATATTTGCAAACGTTAGATTTCGGCCGACCCCCCCCCCTCTTAGCAAACGTAATTTAAGGACAGCCCCTAATAGGAATTCAACACTTCACAGCTAAATCGAAGAATGTCGATGTGATTCACTGGAGTAGCCCGACCGCTGGAACTGGGCATTCTTGCAGTTGATTTTTTTCTAAAAATAGGCGTTTTTGGACAAATATTTTTCAGTTATGTGGAACGCTATAATCCGTTTCCCGCTGAACGACAAAAAGTTGGCGCTCATAGTGTAGTAGATAAGAAAGTTGGGGGAGCACTAATTGCAATTAGTGCTCATCTCGACGTCGAGACGTAAAATTTAAAGCGAGAATAACTTTTCAGGGTCAACGAATTTTCGAATATGGTCTTTTGCAATTTTATTCATCTTTTGTTGGCTATAAATTTGTTGAAGACCACATTCGAAATTTTGTTGACCCTGAAAAATAAAACCGTCTCGACGCCGAGAGTGCAATTAGTGCTTGGTGCTTCCATTTGAATTAGTGAAGGCGCTTAAGCTGAAAACTAAATAGTTGATCTAATACACTATTACATAGATCACCTAATGTTTCTGTTTTGCTTCATTTGAATGCACTAATAAGCTTAATTAAATGATTCAGCTACATTTAACTTGGAAAATTTTAGTTGTCTTACGCATGGAGAACTCGTCTATCATAATATCCTCTGATTTTTATTCCAAACCACCTTTTGATGATTTTGGCTATTCTAAATTCATGCAAATTTATTTTATTACAAGTGGTTTCTTGACTATTATAGCCAATCTATATATTATTATTTTATTTGCTCTTTACAAAAAACTTCGACAACTTCAATGCAACTGGATTATTATGTATTTGAGTGTTGTGGAAATTTTTATAGGTGTGTTAACTGGAGATACTGGGCTCTAATTTTTTGGTTAACATTTTTAGGCATAGGAACATTTATTCGCGGAATTTTGATTCTAGTCGCTATCAAAAATAACATTGTTGAATTTAACTTTATGTTTTGCTCTATTTCGATTTCTATCATCTTCGCAGTTTGTTATCGCCTTGAGTCTTTTATTGCTCTTATGATAGCTATAGATAGGTTAATTGCTATATGGAAACCAATTTGGTATAACAACAACCAAAATTATGTAAATTTTTTAACTGCCTTTGTTATAAGCCTTCAATATTTTAGAGAGAATGTACAATTTCTTTAATCTTAATTGTGGTAGTTGTTTCATTGCTTACATTTTTGGTCTTTTTCCAAGCTGAAGAAAATAATATCTATGGGCTGAAAGATATTACTTGGCTAACTTTGGATAAGTGTCTGATTCCTTTAACTTATTATTGGTTTCATATATTACCTGCTTACTCTGGACTTATTAGTATTGTATTTTTTGGTAAGTAAAAAAGAAAATGGGGGCGGATTTTTTAATAAAATTGTAGGAACTTCGAAATTTTAAAACGAATCATGCCATTCGACTCAGCTCGCCAAAACGAGTAGAATGAATACCATAACAAGGGTTTTCCAAACCGACCCCATGGCCGAGTGGATAAAGTGAAAGGTTTTTTTAGCCACTCAGCCATGTGTTCGAGATGGAAAACCCATGTTATGGTATTCGTTCTACTCGTCTTGGTCGAATGGCATGACTCGTTTTAGAATTTCGAAGTTCCTCCAATTTTATCAAAAAACCACCGTAGGGGGAGTAAATTTTGTTTTTCAAATTTTTCTTTCTTTCTCTCATAAAAAATTGTTTGTCCAGCTGAAATTTTATCGGCTTGTTCAATCCATAAATGAATGAAGTGCATTCTCGTCGAAGAAAAAAATTTTCATTTACCCTCTTTTTGTGTTTTTTAAATCATCGGTTCCGTAGTCTAGCTGTTAGGACTCTGGACTTTGAATCCAGCAACGGGAGTTCGAATCTCCCCGGAACCTTAAATTTTTTTGAAACTTATAGAAACGAAAAATGACCAAAAAATCTTTTATTGGCCAAAATGACTAAAAAATAGTTTGGCAAAAAAATTGTTTGGTGACATTCCCTATTTTTTCGTTTTAAGGCTATACCTCGGTCAATTTAAATCCGATTGGGCTGAGAGATAGCTCATTGAATTCCTGAGATCAAATCGAACAACTTTGTAGAACATCAGTTTTTATGAAAAAATTTAAAATTCTGGCATTTTTCTAACTTTGACTTACGATCAATTAAGTGACTACCTTAAAACACAATAGACCCCAAATTTGGATTACGTATTACTTGAGTGATCTCAATTGTCTGTAAATTTTTTAGTAGTATACCTAATCAGTCTATTCCTCTTCTGGAAACATATAAATGCAGCAAAAAAATCTCAAACGAATGCCAAAAATAGCCTCTCCAAAATGCAATCCAAAGTTTTCGTTACTGTTTCGATCGCTTTATTTTCTATGACTATATTTTATGCTCTACCGGCTATTCTACAATTATTGGTTTATGTAAGTTTATTAGGAATGACAAGTTACAAAAAGTTACAATCTTTATTACCAGCCAGAAATATGCGAATGTTGAGTATGATAATTTTTGTTCGTTTTGATAAAGAAGACAAGTTTATCACCTTTATAACTATGAACAATTTATGTTCGTGCTCAAAATTCACATACAGTCAACTCTCGATATAGTGGCCCCTACCTTCGAAAGTTTTTTAATGTCTTGTACAATAGTGGCCTCTTCCTTCAGGGGGCCACTATATCAAGAGTTGACTGTATTTCTCACCAGTTACAAGGATTGTCACTTTTTATAACTTGTGCAACTCTAATGTTTATCATATGTGTATTTTTCTTAAAATTTTAGTATTTCCATGTAGATGGTTGGCTGGCTACTACTGCATTCATGTTAATCCAATACGGAGCAGAATTTAATGGAATTTTGAATGCGCTCATTTATTTGTTCAAGCATCAAGAATTTCGAGAATCTTCGAAACATCTTGTGCTCAAGTTAACCAGAAAAGTGGCACATTTTAATAGCAATCATAAAATATCTAACCATGTTTATGTATACTAATATGCAATAATAATAAGTACCGAGAACCGAGCGCCACCGCTCTCAGAGAGATGAAGAAGGGGATTTCCGAGAGTGACTCCGAGCGCATATGTATATTGACACGAACGTAGCGAAAGTTATAGTTTTTTTGGCAACGTGGCGAAAGTTGTGGCGAACATGAAACGTGACGAAAGTTATAGTGCCGAAAATTAGCTGATTCAACCCTTTCCTGCTGTCAAAATTCAAAAATTCCTTCGTATTCGAGTTCCTCATACCCAAAACCCCGAATGCAAAAATCAGCCGATTTGGGGAATTTTTTGAAAAATCGATTTTTTCATCTTGATTCCCCCACAAGGGTAAAAATAGAAAACATTTTTATCTTCAATTTCGATAATCTTGGTGTCAATCGTCTTTTCTCATCGTTGCTACAATTTTTGTTTTAGCAGTGGGAGTTTAAATCTAACTTTCCCGAGATCTCTGGACACACAGACAGACAGATATTACACATTGAATGTAGTAGGTTAATCAAATTAAGATTTTTTCCATAAAAAATAACTGGTTGAGACAACACTGGTCAAAAGAATTATTTCAAGCTAAAAAAGCACGATCTTTAATCCGCTCCGGTCATAACTTCGAGTGAAAATAACAAAAGATGTGACCACTAATTTCCCTCCACACTATTTCGATCCAAAACTTGCACTTGAATATAATGCGGAACATGATTTGACTCGGAAACTATCCGGAAAAAGATTTTCCTTTTCATCCGATTTGCATTTCCTTGATTGGGTGACATTACTCAAATCCATCGACTGTTGGAGAGAAATGCTTCTAGATAGATATTTTTTAGACAAATTATTGATTTTTGTGTTATGTTTATGCAAAATTAAAGCTCAAATGTGGCAAGGAATGGGTATGCCATATGCACCAATGTCCCCAATGATTCCTTATCGTAGGTTTTTTGAAATTTTTCCTGTTGCCATTTTTCGGTCAATTTTGGTGAGGAGTCGAGTCAGTGCAGTGGTCAGATTTTTTCAATAAAGTGGTGGTACCCAAGATTTTCCAGTTGGGGGAGGGAAGGGCAGCGGCGCCAAGTGGGTATTGGTTCGGGGGTCTCCAAAAATTTACCTTGATCCCACTTACTTTTTTAAAAATTTTCCAAAATTTTGGACAAAAACATAGGTTCCTTCAAAACGCTTCCCTGGCCCTGATTCAGAAAAGAGATGTATGTATTGAAGCGAAAATAGACTAATACATTATCAAGGAAGCATTTTCATGGTCCGGCAATGCGCGTAATCGATTTCTCGCATAGAAACCTCCCCTTTATAAGGTTATTTTGGTGACAATTTTTGAAAAAAGTGGCTCAAAAATCGCAAAAATGCGGTTTTTGGGCTACCCTGTATACAAAATTTAGAGCCATCCATGACTGACCCCCTTTTATCCACATATGGCTCGCCCGGATCCTTTTATCCTCCTATGCAATATCAATCACCATATGCTGCAAATATGGGCTATCCTGGCCCCAGACAAGCTTTTGACTATGGTATGTTTCATCTTACAGCTTTTTTGATACTTTCATCTTTTTTAGGAGGAGCAAATATGGGGTATCCATTAAGACCTCTACAAGATTTTGCATCAAACAGTTTACTTTATTTTATCAGTGACAAAGATAATTTCGAGGTATGATTGTGTAATTTGGCGCTATTTTCATCCGGATTGGAGTCAAAATAAAGAAACTGACGCGGGAAAAATATTTTTTCAGAAGCCAATAGAAAAAAAGATAGAGGGGTTTACAAGTTTTTCTCATAAAATTTTTAATCAAATCATCTGACCAGGGTCGTGGGCAGGATTTTGACGACAATGGGGCTGAACTTTCAAAAGTTTGGAAAATCATGAAAAACATCAGGGGCCACTATGTTTTTATTTGTTTCGCGGATTTTTGGGAGTAGGCTTACGTCTCCTGCAAATCGGGAAAGTCTTTCTAGCCGGGCAATCTATAGTGTAATACACCCCAGTGTGCTATCTATATCTATAGCCTAGAAACACATTCTATAGTTTTTTTCCTAAAAAAATGAAAATTCGCATTTTTGGACGTGTATCCCCTAAACTGGTAACGTCGACTACCTATCTGAATCCCCCTTCGCACTAGACTAACAACAAGTTCTACCATATTCGGATTCACAAAAACTCGGATTCACTTATGCCATATTGTAGAGTACCCCCAACTTCAAGTCGAAAGTGAAGGAATTATCGTATACCAATTTAAACTGATCGTTTGAAGTCCTTGGTAGGGGCAGAGGCTCGACCCTGGTCCCGCCGGGATCCCAAAAGACGAATTTTATCATTTTTAGAAAACGGTAGGATATGTTGTTTAGGCCATAAATACCACTTTAAAGTATATTTCACTATAGATTGCCATGCTACGAAAAACTTTTCTTGATTTCCAGGAGTAGAGGGGCTAAACCCCCCCCCCCCCCCCATTCCGGCTACTTCCCTGCCCCTGGCTATCAGAAAAAATGGTTTTGTCAAAATTAGGTAAAACAAAAAAAAGTTAAACATCCTGAATCCGATCCAGTTTTTGGCTTTCCTATGAAGCTATAGCAGACTATAGCTAAATTTTTTAGCCCCGTGGATGCAGTTGGGATGGAGTTAGAAATCGGTGCACAGATATACTCAATACTTGCAAAGGAGGCTGTAAAGATTTTGCGCATGATGTCACGCATGACTGTCGCTGTGTTCCATTCGGATATGCTGCGCTTCTTGGCTAGGGCAGGAAATGAATAAAATATTGGCTCTATATTTTAATTTATTTATTTATCTCATAAATGCATATACAGACAAAGATTCTTAATATAAATCTCGTTTATAAATATAAACTTTATTTCTTGAAGGACGAGTCATAGATGCTTCCATACAAGCCTTGTGCACCATATGGACTGCCTAAACCACCACCGTATGGGCTGCCTAAACCACCACCGTATGGACTGCCTAGACCTCCAGCAGCACCGTATGGACTTCCTAGACCTCCGCCGTATAAACCAGAGCTATAAGGATTAAGTCCACCCATACCACCATATGGACTAAAAGTATTTGATCGATAGGGATTAGATCCATACATGCTTGATAAGCTGGAAAGACCTAAAAAGTTTACATGGTGTAAAAATATCACAGCTTATCAAAAGTACCGGAGGCCGAGCGCTAACGCGCTCGCGGTTTCTCCAAGAGTGACTTAGAGCAGCACTTCCGAGCGACTTTTTGAAAAAAACTATTTTTTACGTATATTATTTTTTACGTTATTTTGGTGAAAATGTTAAAACTTGAAATTTTGAAAAAATCGCAAAAATCTCATTTTTATGGAATCACCCTGTATTTTTAGTCATTTTTGCAAAAATGCGATTTTTTGTTTTGAAAAATTTTTTCTCCATTTATGGATTTTTTAAAGGGGGGGGGGTAAAATTGCGGTACGTTGGTAGCGAAAAAAGTTTTTTTTGAATTTGTGCAAAAAATGACCCTACTACCCCGAAAAATCGATTGCGCGCATTCCCGAAGCTTGAAAATGCTTCCCTAAATCAGGGAAATAAGGGTGTATATTGAAGCGAAAATATGAAAATTTTAGATTTCTCTTCTAAAAACCGACTTTTTAGACTAATTTCTAGGCGAAAAATCGATTGCGCGCATTCCCGAAGCTTGGAAATGCTTCCTTGACCCTGGTTCAGGGAAATAAGAGTGTGTATTGAAGCGAAAATATGAAAATTTTGGATTTTTCTTCTNCGTACCGTAATTTTTCCCCCCCCCCCCCTCTTTAAAGTATCACTAAATTTGTTCACTAGGAAAAATTGCAGCAATTTGTTTATCGAAGTTGGAAATTTCAGAATCGAAAAATTCGACAAAAATTGAAAAATTCGTCAAAAAGCTGATATATGTTTTTTCTAAAGGTTTATTGAACATAATAAATAGGTGCCATGTGAAATTTTGCCATTCTCATCCCCAAAAAAACCATTTACCGGTGGAGTATTCTTCTCTTGGCTAACCATAAAAAACAAAACTCCACATCAACTCGTATAATTCACCTCCGCCAAAGCGATGTGCTAAAAACCGGACTGGGAAATTTGTGTGGTCTCCTTCAAGAAGCCGCCTAATTTGCATACAACCTGCGAGAAAGCTCGAAAATCCGGCCTATAGACTTGTTTGAGATTTTCTTATTCTTTTATTCCTCCGAAAAAGTTACTAAACATATTGATCTTGTCTGTGGACATATGAATTAAGGAGAGGGCTATTCGGCCGATTATCCCAGCAATTGCATACACCTCTCACAATTACTGTAGACGTAAAATTGGCAGTTGGTTATGGGAGTATGAGGATGAGAATAGAGGAGGAATTCGTAAGGGCTCTTCGGCGGACTCGTAAGGAATGGAAAAGAAATGGACCGAGTCGATGAGCTGCCACGTTTAAACCGGATGCGATGAAAATTTTCTCATGTGTTGGCTTTGTGACGAAGAAAGCCGATGAGTTTATACAAGACTCCGTGAAGAAGAAGAAGATGAAAACTGCCTCGGGGAGAATTAAGAAGGAGAGGTTTGTGGATGCGCGAAACTGTAGAACATCAAGTTTATAGTCCGTTTCAGCCCCAACTATAAAAAAGCTGGACCCAAAATGAAAGTCCTTAGCATCCCGTCCGATCTGGCAAGTTAAGCAACCTTGGACCCGCAGGTTCGATCCGAAAATTTCGATTTACAACAAAGACTTTCCTTAAAAGAGAGCTAAATTTTTTATCTAATCTATTTTCGTGAAGACTGATCCTTTAAATAAGCAAAACAAAATTTAGCTCGCACAGTTGTTCTATGTAATACAGGGTGTACTAAAAGTCCTCGACGATAGTTTTTATTGCTTCTTTTTGTAATTATTTAAAGAAAAATTTATTCAAAACATAACAAGAAACAATAATAACAACATAATTTTACTATTTATTCTCGAAATGGCCGCCTCTGGCATCGATACACTTCTGTAATCACTTCGGGAAGTCATCCACCGCTCTATCACTGACTTCTTGAGGGATCTTGTTTCAGGCCTTCACCAAACTCTTTTTCAAGGCGTCGATCGACTGGTGGGGCTTCGAGCACGCCTCAGCCTCCAAGATACTCCAGATGCTGTAATCCATCACGTTCAAGTCGGGTGAATTCGGTGGCCATTCTCCGTTGTTTCTCTGTGGGCTGATGTCGACTGAGATGAACTCTGGTACGTTGTCTCGGATCAAATTCTGGGTATCTTCGGACTTGTGTGATGGGGCGCCGTCTTGTTGAAAAACCCAGTGTCGCTGAAATAAGCGAATAATAGCAGGNCTGATGTCGACTGAGATGAACTCTGGTACGTTGTCTCGGATCAAATTCTGGGTATCTTCGGACTTGTGTGATGGGGCGCCGTCTTGTTGAAAAACCCAGTGTCGCTGAAATAAGCGAATAATAGCAGGTCTTAATTCAGTCATACTAAAAAACAAATAAATACAAAAATTTATTTGAAATAACGTCAAAAAGAAGCAATAAAAACTATCGTCGAGGACTTTTGGTACACCCTGTATTTGGCTTTTATTTTTCATGTAAAAAATCACAGAATTTTATAAGCTTGTAGACTTTTTATTCTCGCACTTCAATTTCTTTTTGAGTTCATCTTTTACTTTAAAAGTTGGTCCATGTCCTAAACATCAAAGCTATATTTTTAAAATTATAAATGAAATTATAGGATGAGCCAAAAAAACCGTACTTTTGCGTTTTTTTGGCGAAAATTTTTCAAAAATCGCATGAAAATACCCCCATATAGATGATTTTTGAAAAAAAATTTTGAAAAATTTTCACCAAAAACGAATTTTTGTTGGCTCATCTTGTATACAATCAAGAAACTTGTTGTTTTTTACAGGGAAGTCCCAAAAGAAAGTGGAATTTTCGTGATTTTTTCATGAATTTTGGACCCGAAACGACCCAATATAAAAAATAATTGAACAAACCTGGAACAATGTAATCAGCCATGCAAAGAATCTCGTTTCTAGTCGCCTCCCACAACTTCTCTTGCTCTTCATCGATCGAAAATTCCTTAATCGACTTGTTATCTTCGAGATCTCGTTCGTTCAATATGAGATTTCCTAAGAAGCATGTATTCGATTTCCTCCTTTAGGAAGAACTTAGATCCGTACCTACAATAGCGATTGTTCCATAACCATGGACATCTCTAACGACCAAGCTCAAATCTTGGGGTGTAAACCCTGGTGTTAAAAAGATGTCCGTGTGGTCGCATAATTGTCGGAATGGTAAACCGCTTCGTCGGGTGTCCTAAAACACGTTATAGTAAGTGAATTATGATCAGGGGTGCCAAGTCTGCTGATGTTTTCAGAAAAGTGCTGATTTTGAGATGTCAAAAAATCTGCTTTGACCTCACCCCTTACCTGTAGGCTCAAAAATACTAAAAGTGACAAAGTCAATTTTCTGAAAAACCAAAAATTTTTCGTGCGCAAAAGATTCCTCAGAAAATTTGGTATGAGGGCAGAAACATCGCGAAGCTCAAAAGTGAGTATTTTTCTTGGAAAAAGACCTCAAAGTTTAGGCTAAATTTAAAAAAAAACGATTTGTTGAACTTAGCCTAAACTTTGAGGCCATTTTCCGAGAAAACTACGCACTGTTGAGCTTCGAGATGTTCCTGCCCCGGCTGTAGGATGTTTCGAGACAAAATTTCGAAAAGTTACTTTCGACGGAAAGTTTCGAAAGATATTTTTTGAAAGGTAACTTTCGACAGATTTTTTCGAAACGGGCATTTCAAAAATTTGTCGAGGGTACATCTCCACTTGTCGAAATCAGTTCCTAAAGTAAGTTCTATAATGCCCGTTTCGAAAATAACTTTTCGAAATGTCCGTGTCGAAAATAACTTTTCAAGGCACTTCTGTCGAAACATCCAATAGCCATAAATCTGACTTGCATAAAATCACTTACAAATGAAGGAGCAGTCTTTTGTACATAGAAAAATTGGCGAATCACTCGCTTATTTCCAGAAAAGATCTCGGCATCTGGGAACAAATTCAAATTTCCAACACTATCAATATCGTGATGAGTAATTATAAGACTTTGTACATCTTGTAAGTGTATACCATGAGCAGCCAATCCTTAAATATGTAATTAGGAGTGGGAGCGCTGAGGAAACGATCAATGGCTTAATTAAAGAAGGGTGCAGTGGGTATACATGGGCAGCACTCCAGATGAAATTTTCAAAAAACCCACAACCCCCATTTGGTCCCCCTCCCGATGGGGTAGGAAATTTGGCGACAAAAAAGATTGACGAATTTAAAAAATATTCTTTTTTTCCAAAAATAAGTATGCTGCTCCAAGCAACCTACTTTTCGACTATTAATCCTCAATTTGTCGGCCTCCCAACCCACATTCTACGTCCTCCCACCCCCACAACCTCCCGTGGGGGAGGACATGGGAGTGTACACCTCAGGAGTGCTAAGGGCCGGGCCCCAACCAGGGGTGCTCATGAGTTGCGGTTGTTTAAAACCCTGGCGCCATTCTTTATCCACTGCACTATGGCTTGCAAAAATTTTATTATTTTTTTCCGAGAGCTCTTCTCAATCCATTTGTTCGACAGTCCTCCCCAAAATTAAATTTATATATTTTTTCCGACAGCCCTTCTCGATCATGGTTGCTGTGTACACCAAATGTGAAGAGAAATGACAAATTGTTATACCTCCAACAATAGTATTTTTAAATAATGATAACCCAGTATCGACCAATATGTAGCATTTTTCACGAGAGCTCGATTTTTCATCCAAAACTAACGATACTGTTGATGAGAATCTAAACGGAAATTTTTTTTAGTACAGAGGCCGAGCGTATAAACAGATAGCGCGTTTAATGTAGTAGGATAGTCTAACGCCATGGACCGCTAGGCCACACGATCACGCGAGATCAATCGCTAAATTTTTCTTATAAAGATAGGTTTTCTTTTTTGTGTAAAAACTTTTTGTCGGCGCTGTGATTCGAAACCGACACCTTTGTGGTGCAATAGACGCATTCGCCACTTCACCATAGAGACTTATGATTCAATAGCGAATTGAATTCGTCCATGTTCTAAAGGAAAAGTCGAAAAATAATGATATGGAGCTAAAAAATTTTACTTGAAGGGTACCCCCATGATTCTGGCAAGTTAAGTAACGTTGGGCCCCGCAAGTTCGATCCGAAAATTTTGAAAACTTTTCTTGGAGCAAAAATTTGTGCTCTCTTGTGAGGAAAGCTTTTTTGTAGATCAAAATTTTCGGATCTAACCTGCGAGCCCAACGTTGCTTAACTTGCAAGATCGGACGGGTAGCTTCCTTATCCACTTCGCCAAGTAGCCGATAGTTTTCGTCAAGCTAGCCATGAAAAACGTTATATGCACAAAATCTTGCTTACATATAATAATCTGAAGTCATCGAATAATTTCCATATAAAATCGGAATCACGATTGGCCCATCAATTGGACCCTTGGATGGGTCTGGCATTGGGTAATAAACCGTATTAAATGTAAGCCCAGTGAGATTCCGCGAATGTTGAGAGGTATTTGTACAGCATTTCTTAAAATGCTCCCTTCTAAACCGATTCGTTCGAGTGTACTCTAAAATTTGATGCATTTTTAACCAATTTGTTTTCGAACAGATGAACCTAACTTTCTGGCTTAAACTGTGGTTTCGGCAAAAATGGTAATGCTGAAAAGATGGAAATTGGTTTTTCTCGAGGCTTTATGTTATGATCGCTTTCTAAAAATCGGTACTAGGACAACCATCACATTTAAACATTCGGTCATCCGTTACCGAGGACATCCATCAGGCTGCGTTCAAGCATGTCAACAAATGTAACTTTGCCTGATTTTTAATAAAATCGTGTTTATTGAAACGATTGGTCATGAAGCATAAAATCAAGCAACAAATTTTATGCTTCATGACCAATCGTTTCAATAAACACGATTTTATTGAAAATCAGGCGAAGTTAGACATTTTTGACAACTTTTTTGGGCGGTATCTCACTTCACCCACTGGACAGTTCACCAACCAAGGACAATTCACCCACCATGGACACTTCACCCACCGGACACTTCACCCACTGGACACTTTGCTCCCCATAGACACTTCACCCACTGGACAGTTCATCATGGTCTTGAAAAGGTTGATGAACTGTTCGGTGAGTGAAGTGTCCAATGGATGAAGTGTTTATGGTGGGTGAAGTGCCCATGGTGGGTGAAGTGTCTATGGTGGATGAACTGTCCAGTGAGTAAAGTGTCTATGGTGGGTGAACTGTACAATGGGTGAAGTGAGATACCGCCCTTTTTTGACATGCTTGAACGCAGCCATGAGTCAACTAACAAGTGTTATTAACACTTGTTAGTTGACTCATTTTTTCATGTTTTTCACTGGACCCCACATTTTTGGTCACACTTTGTCACGCCGTCGACGGATGGCCGTGACGAATAACCTAAGTGACGGATGCCCCTAATAGATGACCGTGACGGTTGTCCTAGTGCTTCTAAATCTATAAAAATGTCAAGTCGAATCAAAGAGACTACCTTGTGCATCGATGAATTGAAAAAATAAAATGATTAAAAAATGAAATAAGTATAATTTCATGTCGATTGTGTGAAATAGAGAAAATTGGGCGGAAGTGCACAAACAAAAAAGGTCAATGTGTAAGAAGAGCTTCGAAGTGGGGGATTTGACGAACAAGTTGAGAGGCTAATTCGAAATCACTCTCGGTTACGCAGTGTTAGTGAAACGCGCAAAATTTAAGAATTGGTTTTCGATCACTCGATCCCGAATAAGCCGTCACTGTTTGCAAGCTTTAGCTAAGCTCTGGTCAACATGTATTTGCAAACCTAAATCTTAATCAGGGTGTTGTTTTCTACATTTATTTTTTTATTCAAATATTTTTTTAAATATTATTCAAGAAAAAAACATATATCAACTATGTATCGTGCCCAGAGGGTTTCGTCCTCACACGTCTTTCTTTATCATTATGCATTAATGCCAGCTGAAAAGGATTCAATACGTATAGTCCCGTTTCAGCCCCAACTATAAAAAAGCTGGACCCAAAATTCAACAGTCCGAAGCTAGCATCCCATCCGATCTGGAAAGTTTAAAAAAATCGAAAAATTTGCTCAAAAAATGAATTTTTTCCTCAAAAATCGAATTTTTGCTTAAAAATTGAATTTTTTCTAACAACAATTTCGTTAAAAAAAGTTGTCAAAAATAGCGTTTTCATAAATTTTTTTGAAAAAATAACGTTTACCAACGTCTTCCTTACATAAAAATACACATATGCAAAAATTTTTTTATCGAATTCGGACACGGATGGGGATCGAACTTACGATAGTCCATTCGGCCTAACGTTGCTTAAAGAGCCATTTGGGAGTCATTCTCCGAAAAAAATTTTTTTTGCCAAAACAGCCTATATAGGGGTAAAATCATGCGAAAAATCGATTGCGCGCATTCCCGAAGCGTGAAAATACTTCCTTGACCCTGATTCAGGGAATGGGGTGGGTATATTAAAGCGAAAATCAAACATTTTCGGATTTTTATGATTTTCGCTTCAATACACCAATTCCTCCCTGAATCAGGGTCAAGGAAGAGTTTTAACGCTTCGGCAATGCGCGCAATCGATTCCCCGCCTAGAAAAACCTAAGAATCGACGGTTTTCTCATAAAAATCCGAAAATGTTTGATTTTCGCTTCAATACACCCACCACCTTTCCTGAATCAGGGTCAAGGAAGCATTTTCACGTTTCGGGAATGCGCGAAATCGATTTTTCGCATGATTTTACCCCTATATAGGTCAAAAATCGAGAAAAATTTTTTTCGGAGAATGACACCCAAATGGGTCCCCTTTAACTTAATAGATCGGACGGGGTGCTAACTTCGGACTTTGAATTTTGGATCCAGCTTTTTTATAGTTAGGGCTGAAACGGAATATATAGACCTTTAAAGTATACAAATACCTGTTGCGAAATGGAACGGGGAATGATGTTCCTTTCCTGATCAAAATGAGACCCGGTGGCAGAATTCACAATACTGCCTTCAAATTCAGATTCTTCATCGATCCTTTGCAGTGGCGGAAGTTGGCGATGATCATCCGAATCGGTTAGTTCGATTTCAGAAACCATTGCTCCACGATTGCCTTGTTCCTGACGACTTTGCTCAGCTAAAGAAGATGTTTCATTTTTTCGAATGAGTTGATCATGTTTGTAGGGAAGATTTCAAAACAATCATAGACAATCTTACCAGCTTCTATATAGTATACTCTTGCCCTGGAGTCAATATCTTCTTCAGACGGCATTAAACAACTGTCGCTTAAAGAACCCGAGGTGTCAATGGGTGATCCAAGGCCACAACTAGAGCCTTCTGGGCTAAAAGAAGGTTGTTTAACACTTGAACGATATCCAATTTGAAAATTGTTTTGGGTTATTGAAACGAAAACTCTGATTCAGGGTAGGGGGTATAAGAACATGTAAAATAAGGTCGCATAGCGCAGTTGTATAGAGTACTGTTCTTTAATCTAAAGGTACAAAAGGAAAAATAGAAAAAAATTCCGTCAAAAAATGAAAAATTCGTCAAAACCGAAAAATGTCTTTTCTTTAAATACACCTATTAAGCGTATTTTTCAAAAAAATGTAAAATTCAGGGTTTTCGTGTCAATATTCAGGCAAATTCAAACTCGTTTTTGGATGGCTAGCATCCGGAACTCGTCATCGAAATGCGTTTCACGCCTGCTAGCGATAACTCTTATAAGAATAAATTTTCGATTTTTGACGAACCTTGAAAGATTAGGAGAATCATGTATCCGAGAATTATGGTTATTGCGAGCAGACCGCTTCAAACTTCTCGGGCTTTGCCCATTTGTCGAGTTCACTATAGATGGTGGCGCTGGCGGCGTATAACATGGCGTGGGCACTTTAAACTCGGGCACGTTACTTGGCACTTGAATATCGTAAGCACTAGATGAAGCCATTCGAAATGGAGCTGGTACGGAGCCGTATGTCTAAAAGGCGTATGGAAAACGTACAAAAAACTAAAGGACCAGTTCACTCGGGAAAAAACACTATGAAAAAGTTATATATTAGGAAAGTTCATGAAAAATGGAGCATTTTTTGTTTTTACGGTATGTTCTGAATCGTTGTAGTTTTCGAGAGAATTGCGTTTGAAGTATGCGATTTTTGAAAAATCTGTGTATTACAACGAAAACATGAACTTCGTCCATGCATCAGGCATTCTTTATAGCGAGACGAACAAAACGACACTAAATTTATCCAATTTGATCATTTTTGTGGGTTATTGAAACGAAAACCCTGAGTCGTTGTAGTTTTCGAGAGAATTGCGTTTGAAGTTGGCAATTTTTGAAAAATCTGTGTATTACAACGAAAACATGAATCAATAAAAGTTGTATATATTGACGCGAAGATTCAAAAATTTTTTTGGCAGTTTTCGTAAGTCGATGAAAAACAAAATTTTTTTGTTAAAAATTTTCGCGTCAATACGCAACTTTTTTATTGATTCAGGGATGAAGTTCATGTTTTCGTTGTAATACACAAATTTTAAAAATTGTCAACTTCAAATAAAAGTTGTATATTGACGCGAAAATTCAAAAAAAAAATTTCGTTTTTCATCGACGAAAACTGTCAAAATTTGGAATTTTTGCACCACTTTTATTGATTCAAAGACGAATTTTCACTGCGTTCATGTTTTCGTTGTAATACACAGATTTTTCAAAAATCGCCAACTTCATATGCGATTTTATCGGAACGATAACGATTCAGAACATGCCGTAAAAATAAAAAATGCTATATTTTTCACGAACTTTCCGAATATACAACTTTTCATAGTGTTTTTTCCAAGTGGATTGGCCCATTAATCTCATACCCTGTCTATGGAAACCAAATCTATACTATTTGCTGTTTGCTCAGGCTCTCCGTCTTCACTATCCAGAGCCAGTTCATCGTCTTCTGGGATAGTTGCACAACTTTTAGTAGTGCCTGCTTCAAAAGAAGTTACACGACTATCTGGAGTGCCCAACAGTGGAGCAAAAGGAGTCAATGGTGTCCGACCTAAAAAGGTTTCAAAAGTCATACAAAATTTTTAAGTAGACGCATGCTGAAGGGCAAAAATCGAATACGATGGTATAGACTCGAATGAAACGAAACTTTGAAAAGATACGAGTTAAACGATTTCATTTCCAGACGGCGTTTGGAAACGAGTTTGAATTTGTCTGAGTATTGACACGAAAACCCTGAATTTCATTTCGTTCCATTGTGTCGTTTCATTCGTATCTTTTTATTTGATCATTTCATTTTTTGTTTGTTCCATCTGTGTTCGTTTCGTTTTATTCGATCGTTTCATTCGTATCTTCGGAAACGAATTTGAATTTGCCAGAATATTGACACGAAAACCCTGAATTTCGTTTCATTCGTATCGTTCCATTAGAGCCTATGCCAATACGATTAACCATTCTAGAAATCCACGTGATCCTACTCCTCCCCTAATATGTATGTTGAAGAAATCACTTACTTAAACGATTATTATTATTTGGTCCTAGAGGAACGATCAATGTTTTACCAGTCGGATTCTTCCTAGGCGGTGGTGGACTGTCACTAGAAGTCAATAATGGGCTACTAGATACCAAAATTGTTTGCCTCGGTGGAATAGAAGAAAATGATCCCAGCCTGGGATCTAAATGTGTTCTCAAGGTTGAAAAAGTAAGTCGAGGTGCTAGGCGATTTGGGATAGGGTCATGTATAACGGGAGTAATGGTTTTGGACCTTGATGTAGAAGGCGCTTCAAAAGCAGTTGAAGGAGATGCTAGTTTCGAAGCCGATGGAGTAGAGCCAGGTGTTACGATAAGTGGAGTCAAACTTTCGAATTCGTCCAACTTGGCAAACATGCCCAGGAATCCACGCTAAAGTTTTGAGTGTTAATAATAGAAGTAGCGCTAATCTCAAAGGACTTAATTCAATAAATATTCAACAATCGTTGAGCTGATTTGGACAGTCAATTTTTAAATGTGTCTGAACATTGATACGAAAACTCTGAATTTTACTTTAGATAAGAAGATATCTTCAAAAAACTCAAAGTTTCCGTCTCTGCATTGTCGTATAGTTCGTTTCAGCCCCAACTATATAAGAGCTGGACCCAAAATTCAAAATCCGAAGTCAGCATCCCGTCCGATCTGGCAAGTTAAGCAACGTTGGGCCCGCAGCAGTTTCGATCCCACTAAGGCCAAAATTTTGATCTACAAAAAACTTTTAGAGCAAAAAAGTTTTGCCCCATTGTTTGTAGAAGAATTTGTTGAATTTCAAAAGTTTTATCCTAGTGGGAATCAAACCTGAGGGCCCAACGTTGCTTAACTTACCAGATCGGACGGGATGCTGATTTCGGACTTTGAATTTTGGGTCTAGCATTTATAGTTGGTGCTGAAACGCAATATATTACATGGGAACTTTTAAGGTTTTTTGAAGATATCTTCTTATCTAGCTGAAAAACGGGTTGCTTTAGTGAAGTTCCCTACCTGAAAAGCATTTTTGCGTCATTTAAAAAATAATTATTCTGCCAGCCATACTTTTTGGGCCTGTTCTGACAGAGCCTTGGGGTACCCTCTTATGATTTTTTCATTTTTGAAAAAAAAATTTCCGATTTTTTTCTTGAAAAAACTTTTTTGGGAAGTGTCCCCTCATCGTATTCAACGTAAAATTCTGGTCAGGAAACTGTCGCAACTCCCCGTCATACCAATTACAGTTATAATCACTATAAACATCCTAAAAATTTACCCGATTTTCATTGTTTGTTCGATTGGATTTTTGGCGTTTTTTACAACAACACATTATTAATAAACAAGTCTAAAAAAACATGGTATTTAAAATTCACTGAAAAAGAATATAGTCACTATAGGGAACGAGATTTTGTTCCAAAGTTGAAGTTTTTACTGTTAGCATCTGGCCGAAATATGGCTAGAGACCGCCATCCTATTTCAATTTTTGACGAATTTTTTTGTGGAAAAAATCGTGTTTCCTATAATGGCTATATCCCTTGTGGGGACATTTACCAAGCATAAGATAGCACTCAAAATAAGAATAACGATTGTAAGCAGAGTCACAGGCGAAATATTAAAAGTCTCGACAACAAATTCGGTTAATCGCTGGCGCCAAAAAGTAAGCTGTTTCATGAAGACTTCACATTAGTCAAATATTATTGGCACTAAAGGACCAGTTAAGTGGGAAAAAAGTTGCCATTTTTGTTGATATTAGAAAAGTTCATGAAAAATGAAGCATTTTTGTGTACATGTTTTCGTTGTAATACACAAAGTTTTTTGAATTTAATCGATTTTTTAAATTTTCATAACATGAACATTGTAGCAATTTTTTACAACTCTATGAGGCGAACAAAATGACACCAATTTGAAGATTGTTTTGAGTTATTGAAACGAAAACATGAATCAGAATTTTCGTTTCAATAGCCCAAAACAATTTTCAAATTTATGTCATTTTCGCCTCATAGAGTTGTAAAAACTCGCTACAATATTCATGTTATGAAAAATTAAAAAATCGATTAAATTTTAAAAAAAGTTTGTGTATTACAACAAAAACATGTTCAAAATTTCAAACGCAATTTTCTCGAAAACTACAACGATTTAAAACAAGCCGTAAAAACAAAAAATGCTCCATTTTTCATGAACTTTCCGAATATCAATAAAAAATTGACAATTTTTTCCCACTAGACTGATCCTTTAAACAAACGTTACTTCATGTTTTCTCCATACATTTGTCCTCAAACAAATGAAATCAACAAGTGGAAAGATGAACCCATGAAGAAAACNCAATTTTTTCCCACTAGACTGATCCTTTAAACAAACGTTACTTCATGTTTTCTCCATACATTTGTCCTCAAACAAATGAAATCAACAAGTGGAAAGATGAACCCATGAAGAAAACATGGGTTGGAAAAGTGGTAAGTTGATCTTATAGTTTTAAAAATGATAAAATACGTTTAACGAAGGTCGGGTCCCACGGGGTAAGCGATTGTCTTGGAAACTGAAACGCCTCTCCACCCAGATTCTCTTTTGATAGTCCCACACAGCCGAAATCGGACGGCGGATGATTCCGGGCGGAAAAGGAGAAGTGCTTTTCACTTGAAGTGGACATGACAATTGCCGAATCGAGAAAAGGATGGACAAGAAAAGATGCAACTCTGCGCATCTAGCCCATTCATCATAGAATGGCCTTGTGCTTCATGCCTGCCGGCAATCGCCCGAACAACGGAATGAGAAAGCCTAGGAATTTGTTCAAATTCTATTTCTCCCGTTTCCTCAATAAGCCCATAGTTGTAAAATATTGCCTTTTTTTAATTAAGGAAAAAACGAAATTGCATCTAGTTTATGAGAGCAAACGAGTAACAAAACAAGACTATACATTTTTGTCAAATAAATTATCACAATAATTTACATGTTATTTTCTTTGTTCTTTTCCAAATTGTATAAAAGCTCCATTTCTTGAGAGTAATGTCCTTCGGGAGTTTCTAAAAGTTCGTGTAACTAACTCAAAATTTATGACAATTTTCGCAAACAAAATTTTCAGTTACATCAGTTTCACAAAGATGACAACACCGCATCATTATTTTTCAATTTTTAACATTTTTGTATTTTTGATGAATTTTCAACTTTTGACGAATTATTCAATTTTTAATGAATTTTTCAAATTTTGGCGAACTCCTCAAATTTTGAAGAATTCTTCAATTTTTTTATGAATCTTTCAATTTTAACGAATTCTTCAAATTTTGACGAATTTTTTAATTTTCGCGAATTTTTCAATTTTTAACGAATATTTAAATTTTAACGAATTTTTAATTTTTGACGAATTTTTTTCATTGAAAAAATGACGTTTTTGGAATTTCACCCTACCTCTCAAAATGGAAAAGATCGCGAAATCTTGGATACGCCACTGCTAATTATTCCCCATAAATTTGTATTGCGTTAGCGAAAGTTGTTTTTTACTCGATGGATCCGAAGTTTTAGCCGTTTTTTAAAGACAACTTACCTAAAACCATCGGGATACCATCAAATCGAGGATCACGCATAAGCCATTGGAATGCTGTTTTCAGATAACCTTTTCCAATATGTTCATGCCGATCTAGCTTAGAGCCAAGGTCACCTTGAAAAAATACTTTTAACAATAGTTCTATTTTGGGTTGTTCGGAAAGCCGTTTTTTTGAAAACGGCGTTTTCAACATTTTTAAACATCACCATCATTTTTCTCATGCCAAAAAACAACACAAAATAGATGGAATCGACGTTTTTAGAAATTTATTGAAAATGTTTTTTCGATTTTTCGCTTGGGAAACTAAGGGTATAAAATCAATTTTTCAAACAGTTTTCTCAACTAGTACTCGAATCTGAAGAAATTTTTTGATTTTGACCGCAGGAACGAGTCGAATCGGCCAGGGCACTAAGCCTGCGGAAATTTATAAAATGGCCCATTTAGAAAAATTCGTTAAAACTCGAAAAATTCACCTCCGATCAAAAGCAAACAATTTCTTCAGATTCGACTTTCCATGTTGAAAAACCCCCCTGAGTACAACAAATCAGTCGGTTTGGAGAACTTTTTGAAAATTCAATTTTTATCTCTTGGTCTCAAACGAAAAAATCGAAATTTTTTTTCAAAAAATTAAAAACATCGATTCCACCTATTTTCGGCATGGGAAAAACGATGGTAATGTTTAAAAATGTTGAAAATATCGTCGTTTTTAAAAAGCGACATCAATTCCCGAACAACCCAAAATATTTCTACAAACGCCTATAAATGAAACCTAAAAATCTCGCTTGCCTTTTGAATCATTCAAATGGACAGCCTTCAAATAATTGAAACCGACAATACGCTCAAATTCATTCATCGTTTCCTCATAGGTCTCCTTCGTGCGAATATCATATCCTTAAATCAGCAATAAAAAATCCTTAAAGGAGGAGGGCCGATTGAGGCGAGTTATCGCAAAAAGTTTTTTCGACAAACGTAAAAATGTTCGAAATGATGAAAAAAATTGCTTTCGAGGAAAATCGAAAAAAAATTTTGGGTAATTTTTGGCTATTTTGGGTGTTTTTTTGGCCATTTTTAGGTCTTTTTTGAGTGTTTTATAGCTATTTGGGGTGTTTTTTGTCCAATTTATGTTTTTTTAAACCATTTTTAGATCTTTTTTGGCCATTAATAGGTTTTTTGTCCATTTTTGAGTGTTTTTGGTCATTTTAGTTGCTTTTTGGCTTTTTCTACACCAAGTTTCAATCAATCAAGCACCTAAAAATGGTCAAAAAACACCCAAAATTTTTTTTCGACTTTTTCCTCGAAAACATTATTTTTCATCAATTCGAACATTTTTTACGTTTGTCAAAAAATTTTTTTGCGATAACTCGCTTCAATCGGCACCCCCTTTTAAGTCTCAAAATACCTGCTGCAAAAATGTGACAAGTATCTAAACAAACTCCGACTCTACTCTTATCCTTAACGAGATCGATAATTTGTCGTAGCTCTTCGAATTTTCCACCAACCGAGTTGCCTTGTGCAGCCATAGTTTCAACAACTAAAAAATACGTCTACAGAGTGAGCCAAAAAAATCATACTTAAGTTTTTATTAAAAAAATTTTTTAAATTACCTATAAGGGGTATTTTCATGCGAAAAATCGATTGAGTGCATCGAAAACCCTTGAAAACGCAAAATTTGTATAAGAAAAATTCGTCAAAAATCGAAAAATTAAAAGATAAGCCAAAAAAACAGTAATTTTGCGTTTTTTTGGTGAAAATTTTTTCTTAAAAATTACCTATAAGGGGGTATTTTATGAGATTTTTGAAAAAAAACGCAAAAAGTTACGATTATTTTTTTTGGCTCGCCCTGTAAATATACAAAAATATTATACCTAAAGTAATAAATTTGGTGTTCTCGATGACATAGTTAATGGTGTCTGCAATCGTTTGAATACACTCATCCACCGTACATTTTCCCGTTGTTGAACCCGGGTGGAAATTATACGCCAAAATTCCTAATCGTTCACAACGCTGACACTCGTCTAACATTGCGATACGAGTCTTCTCCAAGGTCCCAGAATCGGGAGATCCAGAATTCATTAAGTAGGAGCCATGTGGGATGATTTGATCCATTGGAAACGGGTATTCTTCAATAGCTTTTTTCCATCGGACAACAACATCCTCTTCCATTGGAGCTGAATCCCATCTTCTCTGATTCCTTACAAACTAAAAATGTTCAAATTGAATGCATAGTAGGTCAGCTTCAGTCATACATGGATAAAGGTCATAAAAAATGAAACCAGGTGCCGCGAAGGCACAAAAACTGGGGAGGAAGGGCCAGAAAATGAGCAGCAAGGGGCCAGAAAATGGGTGGGTTGGTGGAAAAAATAGTCAAAAAGCGAATATTTTTGCTCAAAAATGCAATTTTTTAAACCAAAAATGTCATTTTTGTTTTTATTTGGGGGCTGGCTAGACTTAAATCGCGAGCGACGCGACGAGAACAAATCTTGTCGCGACTCTATCTACACTTCAAAAAAATCGCACGATTTTTCTCGGACACAAACGCTTTTTACAAGGCCGTGTGATGTAGTGGTTAGCACGACAGACGATGGCTGTAGATGACTGTGTAGATGACCAAGGTTCGATCCCCGACCAGCGACTCGCGATTAAATCGCGCGATTTTGTCGCGTGACTTTGTCGCGCGACGAAATTTTGTCGCATGCGACTAAATCGCGTGGCCAAAGTATAGAGAGGCCTGCGATTTTGTCGCGCGACTAAATCGCGGCGCGATTTACTTGCATTTCGATGAAGTATAGAGAGATCGCGCGACGAAAAGTCTAGCCAGGCCCTTGGAACCCTAGAAAAAAGCTCACAATGGCAAAAGATCTGCATCCCATGGAAACTGCATTATAAATAGCTCTTTCTATACTGACTAAAAATAAAAAGTCAATGAGAAAAATTATAAGAATATAATTCACCTGCAGCACTAACATGAACACCAAGCATTTTTTTCGACTCACTAGCTGCAGCCAGTACACGAGCTCCTTCAGTGTCGCGCTGATGAGCTAACTCGTCGGATATGCCTTCTGTGATAGTCTTTTTAGTTCGAACTTTTACTTCATCGACTTCTTCTTTCACGGCTTTTACAACATTTCGCTTTTTACGCTTTTCACCTAAAAATGTGGGACTATAAATTGGTACTTATTTAGAATACCTCTGTGGGCTATACAGAACTATGCGAATTTTGAGCCGACTAAAGGGCATAGGTATTCTAAATAAGTACCATGTCCTTTAGTCGGCTCAAAATTCGCATCATTCTGTGTAGCTCACAAAAAATTCAATTTTTACCAAAAAATTCGAATTTTTCACAAAAATTCAGGAGGTATTCTAAATAAGCACCATAAAAATTCCAAAGTAAAGCACGAAAAGTTTAATACAAAAAGATTTTCATTTGAATTTTTTATTTAAACTTTTCGCATTCACTTTCGATATATCTCACCAGAGGCATTTCCATTTTCCTTAATTTCATTCTTCACTTCAATTGTTTCATCGCCATGAAGCTCTTCTTTGACCTGAATGGTTTCCACCTTCTTTCTTTTAGGCATAATCGAATTTCAATTGAGATTCCAGGCAAAAAGAAGCGATTTCTCGATAATACAGTTGACAGTAAAATCTTGTAAATCAATTTATTTCCATCATTTTTTGGTCGTTTGATGTTTCGAAAGTTGACATTTCGAAACTTTTTTATGTTTTTGAGGATTTCCCCGGAAATACACAGGTAATCCTGATAGTTTTGGTGTCGTTAGAAAGCTGGATTTCGTAGCAATCCAATCATGCCATAACTTGTTCTAGTTGTGGAGAGAATAACTCCTCAACCAGAAAGGGGTTATGGCATGGTTTTGGTGTGATTCGATTACTACGAAATCCAGCTTTCTAACCACACCAAAACTATCAGGATTGCCCGTATATTTCCAGAGAAATTCTCAAAAACATAAAAAAGTTTCGAAACATCAAACGACCTCATTTTTTTATATGTATGAGGTGATATATGAGCCAAACATTTTACCGAATGGATAATTACTTATTTAAAGTTTATTTATTCTCATAAAAAAAACACTCAAAATGGAGATAAAATACAGTTTTGTTTGCTATCACATAAATTTGGCTAAGCAAACCAAGTACAGTCGACCCTCGATAACAGGGTACCCGATAACAAGACACCCCTTTTTCAGGTCCCGACGAACTAAATTTCGATAAAACTCTCTAAGAGACCACACTGAGGCTGGTCCCCAGCGTGACCTGTTATCGAGGACCGACTGTACGGCTCTGGCATTCCAAAATGAGAAAAAACGGTTCGAAGAATAAATTTTTCGCAAGGTTTGGATGACGAATTTTTCGATTTTTGACGAATTGCCTTGCGAACCATGCAATGCATTGGAGAAAATGTTGCCTGAATTTCAATAAAATGCTGTTCATTGAAATGATTTATAAAAGAGCATAACATTTTTCTTCGAATCGTTTTTTCTAATTTTTGGAACGCCATGGGTGTTCCAAAATTTCTCTAGAACATTTCTCAATGAAGATAGGATTTTTCTCAACGAATATAAATCGCAAAAAGTTGCCTGATTTTCAATAAAATCGTGTTTATTGAATCGATTGGCAGAATGCAAGTTTCAAGGCCAAAAACATCTAAAAATGGCATCTAAACACTTTCTTCGAAAACACCAACTTCAGCTACAAGGGAGGCACAAGTTCTGACCTAGGCGGAAGTCCTGACCCAGTATAATAGTCCTAACATTGTCAAAAACGCTGAAAAGGTGTTTTCTCGTCCAGAATTGTCGAGAAAACACGTTTTTGAAATGTCAAGATTTTTGCCCTTTGGATCAGGACTTTTGTCCGCCTAGGACAAAACTTTTCCTCCCCCTGTATAAGAACATTTTCAAATTGTCATATTTCTGGGCTATGAATCGCCGCAAAAATAACATCAACGTGTTCCTCGACCAAAAAACTCCTAAATAGTTTTTCAGTTAAAGAAAAAATTGTTGACTTTTGGACATGATAAGTGGGACACAAATGGTGAACTAGCTCCAAATCGTTTTAATAAAAATTTTATTGAGATGCAGGCAACTTTTATTGTGATTTATATTCGTTGAGAAAAGCCCGTCATGAAATGTCTTAGAGCCACAAATACAATGAGACATTACTAGACCACAACATGAACAATTATAATAAATCAAAAATGGGCATTTGGACGTCAAGAAATTTATGAACCAAAATTTGGACTTTGACTTGCAAAATCTAGGCTATTCAAATCTTATATATAAACAAATATCATTCAAAAACTTTTGTCAAAAGAGCTCAATAAATTTACCAACAAGTTTTTCGGAGAACTAGTATTTTTTTCATAGCTGCCTAACGGTCGCCATTAGCAACTATCGAAAATAACATTTCGAAATGTCCGTGTTGAAATTAACTTTTCATAGAAATTTCTGTCGAAACATTCTATGCCTTTTTGGCGATCCAGTATAGGCAGCTATGATTTTTTTAAACAATAATTTCATCATCAAACATGGAAATTGCCAACTGAAATATCAAAAATATGATCTCTCTTCATTGATAGCTGTTGAGCCCTGTTGTAAGGAAGAAAAAAAGCAAAATGTATTTAAAAAAGTATGTCACACACAAACGAATGTATACAATCAAAGTATTAAAAGGCAACACACATAATAATACCCTCGTATTTTTTTCTTTCAATAATCATGTTCAATTGTCTTCGCTTACGGATGACATTTGGATACGCAATGGTCTAAAAAATAGAAGATATAAATCATTTTCACGAAAAAATACGAAACAAACCTTTCACGGCGCCAAGTGCTTCGTGTAACATTTACCGACTGTTCTTTGATCCGTATGGCTCTCTTCTCGTCATCTGAGATGTTTTTCGTAAATTCATTCTTGTCTCTAGAAAACAAGGAAATGAATAGAAATGAAAAACGAATAAAAAGATACAGTCAAATCAAAAAAGGCAAAACTTTGTAATAATTTAATGAAAAATGGAAATTTATTGAAAATTTCGACTTTTATTAGTCCTTTTTGTATCATTTTCAAGCGGATTTCATGAAATTTGTCATTTTTTTTACTAAATTTTCACTAAATTCGATGAATTTTCACAAAATTTTGCTATTTCTTTTCACTAAATTTTAACAATTTTTTGCTCATTTCACACCAAAAATGAGTCCAATTCAAACAATCAACTTACTTGAAATAGACTAGTTTTCCAACAAAACCAGCTTCAGGTGAAAGAATTTCAGTATTAAATCGAACTTTTTCTGCCAACTCCAAAATCCCCTTTGAATATGGCCATTTAGTCCAACATTTATCTGGGAACGCGTCTGATAACTCAATACGCTCGAATGGCAAGCCCGTGCGTTGTGCTAGAATCCTGCGCAATTCTTTCGTTACATTTGAGGTTCCTGGAGGCAAGAAAACTTCGAATACTTTGCCAACTTCCAATTTCGACGGGTACCATTGACGAACAATTACTGGGTCACCACGCGAGAATGATAATTGTTCTTCTGAAAAATTATGAATTAAATTATTCACATTCTTGCAATCATGCTCTCTATTAAGCCTTATTTAATGGACCGACAAGTGATGGTTCAAAATGAAAAAAATCGTTCGGTTTCGGTCAGTGATGTGCGGTACCGGAAATAAGCTCTTTTTTTACCGTTTTGGGCTATGATTTTTAAAATTTTTTACAGCATCATGTTCAAGCTGCATCGGAAAAAACGTTTGGCGCGCTTGACAATTTATCATCACTGATCAAAACCAAACTAATAAGACTCATGGTTAAGTTCTTGCAAATCGGGTTCAGTTGAGCATGATTGCATATATACAATGAACTAATATTTTTTTACAATTTACTTGACTCAATTTTTTTCAAAAGTTACCCGGGATCTTTTGTAGATAAAGATTCTTCGACCATTGTTGACCGCGGACTTCGAGTGTATCCGTTAATTGCATCACAACTGCACCATGTTCACTAAGATCCCGAAGACGAAGCCTAAATAAACATACACATTTTTCGTTCAATCACTGTCAATACTTACTGTTCTAACCTATACTCCGATTTATAAACGTTCTTGAGGTAAGCTTGGCATTTCTCCAAAAACTCTTGTACTGGCGTTGATTTTGAAGCCGGTAGTAGGAACAATGGAGCCCATTGCTCTTGATCATCATTATGGACATCGTATTCTAAATCAAATTATTCAAAAATAAAAAATTTTCTCAAAAAAAGCACTTACCACAAACTCGAATCAGCTTCTCATGTGATGCCAATTGAAAGCCAACTAACTTAATGCCTAAAAAATAAAATAATACAGGGTGTTCCAAAAAACCGCCATTTGAGCATTTTTTGGCGAAAATTTTTTTCCAAAATGACATTTTAAAGGTAATTTTATGCGAGAAATCGATTGCAAGCACTCCCGAGGCGTGAAAACGCTTTCTTAAACCTGTTTCATGGAAAATGCTGGTTTTTCGAGTATTTTAAACATTTCCCCCCCAGAAAAATCAGTATTTCCCATGAAACAGGTTTAAGAAAGCGTTTTCATGCTTGGGAGTGCTTGCAATCAATTTCCTCTTTGTTTAAATTTTCGCCAAAAAATTACCAAATGGCGGTTTTTTTAAATATCCTGTAATAATAAATGCCAACTAACCCAAATGGTTGATCGTTTGAGCATATTCACGCAAAGTTTCAGTTTCATTGATAACATTAGATTCGTAACCGTCGTCAGTTTCATTATAGTGTTTGACCAAGATGAAATTCGCAGAATCAAGGTTGAGGTATTGTGCTATCCATGTCTTAAAGTGTACTACGAGGCTACGCCTATCAGCTTCAACTTCCACGCCTAAAAAATGCTATAGTAATATTAAAAAAAACAAGCAAAGTACATTTGTTCTCGCCATTTTCGTCAACAGATACAATAGAAGTTGTGTAAGGAATACTGGCAACAGATTCACTGGTAGTCTCAGTACCACCTATCAGAGTTTCACATGCTGAATCGGTTTGAGTCTCTGTCTCGAATTCTTGGTCGCGTGAAGAACGCATTCTTTCTATGGCCATTAATCGTGAATTCACTTCAGAATGCTAGAAAATAGAAAAACTTCAATTTAGAAATAAAAAAATGGCATTTTTGTGCAAAACTTTTTGACATTTTTTCACCAAAAAGTTTCATCTGAGCTTAAAAACAAGCATTTCTCAAAAAAATTTTTAGTCGTTTTCACAACTCACCAATTGTTCAGTGACTGACATAAAAGCGTTGTCATTATCAGAAAGTTCACCGGCATCCGAAACAACAGGAGATCTAAAAACGTTTTTTATAAAAAAAAATATCCTAAAAGAAGCTCGTTCGTGCCTCTTGGGAGAGGTGCCAATCGAAGACATATCCATTCCTTCATCATCATCAAAAGCAGCTGATAATGGAGAATTTCGTCCACTACTTCCCTGCTCAGCCGAATGTTTTTGCCAATCAGAAGTGCTGCACATATCCGGATAACCAGTTTCATAATGTGGCGACAGATTGCACACTGACATTGAGGATAAGCCATGTGAATTGCCTTCCATTAAAGGAAAATGTTCAAGTGCTGAACTCTTTGGCTGAGAGGAAGATAGGTTTAATATCTTTGTGTTAGGAGTTAATTGAAGACTCGTTTCAGGCAAAGAGACCATCGTTAAGGAACTATGTGATCTCTGTAAGTTGTCTGGAGCTTTGGCTACTTCTTCACGTTCTGTTGGTGGGATCATGCATGCTTGGCGGTATTCTGTGTCCGTGGGCAGAACAATCTTAATGCGCATGCTGAACTTTTTCCTTTCAAGCATCTAAAATTGTATGGTAAAATATCGAATCTCTATATTCGAAAAACTTTTTTTGCTTCACACAGTAGAAAATTGACAATCAGGCAAATGTAAATTGAAACGAAAATTCAACGAAAAGTATAAGGTGCTATTGTGGATCATCCCAGGGTCAACAATCGAAAAAACTTTTTTTAAATGAATATTTAGGGGTAATTTTGATGGAAAAAATCGATTGCGCGCATTCCCAAAGCGTAAAAAAACTTTAAAAAATTAAGTTTAAAGTCAATAAATGTGAAAAAAAACGTATTTTTACCCATATTTTCACATTTACTCGCTTCAATAACTAGCACCATTTCAATATGGATGCAGTGTAAAGCAAAAAAGTTTTCCGACTATACAATTGCATACCTTCATAAATTTAGTCTCTTTGGCATCTTCAATCTTGCGATCCTCTTCAAGAATATCATGACACCCCCCATCCACGTAAATCTTCGCCACCATATAAGCCCTCTTAATACATTTTCCAAATGAAATGTCTGGCAAATCTAAAATGCTTAGTGAAGCATTCTCGTCCATTTCGTCGTCAACAACTAGGCGACAATGTAAAAAGTTGGATGCCGGTTCGGCTAAACTAGGTATTAGGGAACATATCAATTGCTTGAATTCACCAACAGTTTTCTTAAAAACAAAATATAATTCAAAAAGTAACAAGAAACACATACATTTTCATGAAAGACCAGTTTTTTAATCGGTCGAATTTCTTCAGTCTCCAAGTCCACCAAAAATAAGTCCACTTGTCGGTAGGAATTCTGCTTGCTAACTTCAAACCATGGTTGTTCATGAGTTGGCTTAGTATCTATCATAAAATAGACTTCAGGGCGAACGAGATAGCTATAGTATGTCGGAGCATAATCATCAAGAATTTTCTTTTCCAAGTCTTCAATCGCCTCATTGAGCTTGTCAAAACTTGAAGAGCATCTAAAATAAGAATTATTAAACGTTATGATGTTTCAACCAGCATCGTATTATGATGAATCTTCCCCAAAACCTGAAAAAATTTTCCCCTGATCCCCTTATGTTTTAGTTCAAAAGTTTTTTCGATTAACAACTGACCAAAATCGGTTATATTTTCAACAAAAATTGCAATTTTCTGAGCATTTCCAGCTTAAAAACAAGCAAATTTTTCGTCTGAGGTGCTACTTTTTGTTTTAAAAAGTTGAAACAATTTTCCCAAAAAACTCCCCCCCCCCCAAATCTCGACCAAAATTACGACGCTTGTTTCAACTTACTCAATAAGTCGGCAATTTTCAGGCAATAATTTTAAGTGTTCGAATTGTTCCAGAGCCTGGGCAACTACATCGGCCATAGAAGTTTCCCGCGGTATCATCAATGGAATTGGATGGTCCATAAGGGTTCTCTCGTGATTACAAGTTAGATTGACTTTAACTAGCGACTCTTGGCGCCTTTGTTGTAGATCTTTCTCTTCTTCTTCACGAATCCACTTCTCTTTCAACTCGACAAGATGAAGTGGCAATTCTGAAGTACGAATAAAATGCGCATTCTTAGGTGGATCGATCTTCCTGTACATTAACATGTAAGCATCTAAAATAAGAAAGCTAATATAGGTAAATTAGTTTGAAACAAACTTGTATTGCTGTTCGACCATCCACCCGATGATCCGCCAAAAGTTTTCTGAATTTCTTCTATGGTGGCTCGCTGAACTAAGGAATCGTTGAAACAAAACCAGCTGTTCTTATCCATATTCCTTAAAAATAATAAAATATCAGAGGGGAAAAAGTTGCGGGACTTTTGAAAAAGTTAGAGGGCTTGGAATTTTTTACTAGCAAAAGTTAGAGAAATCAATGAACCTTGGAAATGCTATCTTGACCCTGATTCAGGGAAGGCAAACTGTGTATTGAAGCGAAAATTGAACAAATTCGTTCAGGAGGGATAGTTAATCGAGAATTTCGCTGCATGCAGGCAATTTGTGTATTTGGTGAATCGTGCCCTAACAATTGATTCCCCTCCCCCAACTTTTGCCGGTCAAAAATCCCGATTCCCATAACTTTCTCCCCCCGTGATACTTCAAAAAATGTACTTACTTGATATATGCATAATAGTGACCACCGCTAGCGGAGCCTTGATGCACCATCACTGAGAAAAGCTCATAAACATATTCTCCTTTCGCCAACAAATTCTTCACAACTTCTGAGTCCACCGGTTCATTCACCCACATAGTTTCAGCTAGATTTAAGCATATAAGAAAATAAAATAGCAAAATACCTTTTCCCAAATCGAGTTCCTCGTCTTCTTTAATAGTTTGCGGTGGTGGTGACCTAAAACAAGTCATTCAATCAATAAGAATTAACTGCATCGGTGGTGCAGTGGATATGATCAGTTGTTGACAGAAAGGTCTCGGGTTCGACTCCCACTGAAGTCGAATTAATTTTGTTATAAAATACAATCCCAAGAATTAAAAAAACTCACTTTTTAGCAGCAATACTGGCATAACTAATCTTTGGCGACTCTTTACTGGTTGAAGGCTTGCAAGTAGAAGTATCATTAATGAAATTATTCAAGTTCAAAATGTCAGGAAAAGTCATACTAAAAAATTTCGATAAAACTTTATAAAATACTATACTAATTTCAGAACAGCGGACACTCATTTCATGGAGATGAAATTTTTATAAAATTTTTCTAAAAATAACTCCTCTAGGCCCCTAGAGTCTATGGGGTAATTTTATGCGGGGAATCCGAAAAAAAGCATTTTCGAAGCGCCAAAAACTTAAGTCTGAAAAAGGCATACTTTGACGTAAAACCAGTGTATATAATAGGATTATCTCCAAGTATATACACTGATTTTACGTCAAAATATTCCTTTTTCTATACTGTTTTGGCAATTTGAAAATATTTTTTTCGGATCCCCTGCATAAAATTACCTCCTAGAGTTATTTTTATAAAAAATTTCATTCATGAAATATATCCGCTGTTCTGAAATAGTATCAAAATACTTACCGATCATTAAGCTTAATACGATGGAGTGTATTATAATCAAAATCAAATCTTTTCAATTGAATTGCCAAATTGTAGGGAAACTTCGTAATGCGCAATCCTTTTTCAGCGTCTTGTTTCGATTTACACTTTTCACACTCATATTGATTTGCGCCATTCAAAATTTCTGGATCAACAAATGCTAAAATAGAATAGCTTACTAAAAGGCCTAACTTTTACCCCCTTGCAGCAGCGTATCTAAGAGGATGGCTGACCCCCCACGAAATCGTAAATTTTCGAACAATTTCATTTAAAAAATGAGGTTAAGGTTTCGCCTGGCCCCCAAATCGAAAAATCCTAGACACGCTACTGGTTTTAAGCTAACCTTTTAACGCTTCTTCGATGCTTTTATAAGCTTCATTTGCACCAAAAGGTTTAACGGCCAAAGCTATAAGAATAGAATAAATTGTCGGATGGAAATAGCAAACTTACGCAGGTCCAAAAATGAGTCTTCTCGAATCTTTTCCGTTTTGCAATTCGTACACTTTACGTAATCTTGCATTGAGCCTTTATACAAGTCTTGTATTAGAGATTTATTCTCGGAATTCCGCCATTTTTTCTCCAGTGCATCAAACATCAGTCGACAAAGTTCTTGTACCTAAAATTACAAAATACCATTTGTCTATCGGACAGAACCAACGTCATGTTGATCATACGCTTCCGTTGATTCCCAACCAAAACTGTTAGTTAATTCCTTTGTTTCAAGAGAATGCTTATCACTAGTCTGCAGAAGAAGAAAAAGCTTCTGTAACTGGAAAGGAATGCTTTTCGATTCTTCATTCGAATTTCCATTAAATTTCCATCTAAACGAAAAAATTTTATCAAAAGAAAGAAAATACTTACTTATAGATAGCGTTTCTAAATTCAGGTGTCATATATAAAGTTTGAATAAGCGAATTCAAATAACAAGTCATTGCTTGATTGACTAAACCAACATAACGGTGTCCATTTTCATCGTTATTTTCTTAAAAATAAACATTTAGAAAAGTCAATTTTCCTATATTTTATTGTAAAAGATATTAAAATTTTTATTACAGGATGAGCCAAGAAACCGTACTTTTGCGTTTTTTGGTGAAAAGTTGCCAAAATTTTTTTCAAAAATCATAAGGGATATTTTCATAATATTTTTGAAAATTTTTCGCCAAAAAAACGCAAAGTACGGTTGTTTTTAGCTCACTCAGTAGTTAAATTTTCCATAAAATTAATTTTTAAAAAATTTATCACAAACCTCCCTCAATAATTTATTCTAGCCGTTAACTTACCATTAAAAAATCCCGCATGTGAGAGATTGTAGGCCATGGAATCTGGAGCCGGAAGTGGAATTGCAGCAGAACTAGTTGGCTCAGTAGCTTCAACTAAAGAATGTAGAAATTTCGAAGAAAATTAACCACACTTACTTGCTCCATCCATTTGAGTTATAGGTCCGGGTAAAGAAGACATCTTTTCATTATTTCTTAAGTTAGATAAATCGCCGCCTGGTAATAAAGGTCCGTAAAACGGTAATGGTCTTGGGTCATAATCGCTCATTAGAAACCTAAAAGTTGATCAAGTGGTCATGTGATTTAAAAGACATTTCAAAAATTATGCACATTGTTCAAAAGATGGCGAAAAGTTGAAGCATAGTTCTCTCGGTACACTTCGGGCCTTCCGATCTTGCAAGATAAGCAACGTTGGGCCCGGAGAGTCTAAGTTCGGTTTCCGAAGCTTTAAGCATGTGGAATCCCCTGGCGTTGGGCATGCATAAAAGCCCAGTAATTTGGAATTAGCTTCTGATATGGATTGTGCACCCCTTATCACTTTTGAAAATGAATAGAAGAGAGGCAGGAAAAAGTCTGCAAGAAAAAAAACCCGGCAAGAAAAAATTTTTTCAAAATTTCTCGCGTACTTGTGAACCTCAACACTAACTCTTAAAAAGAATTGAAAGCTTTTAATGGTAAAAACTAGTCCAATTTTCAAAAAAGGGGTCAGACTTTTCCTTTGTAATGAACACACGTGTTATGCTTTTGAGACAAAAAGCTTAGTGTTTTAAGAACAAAAGCCCTCTCAATCCACAAAATATCGACAATTTATCTTTCGTGAGTGAAGAAACGTCTTGAAAGGATTACATTGAGCAATAAAAAGTAAGTGCGTGCATGCAACTTAGTAAAAATACAGTAGTTTTAAACTTCATGTCATTCGGTTTAGTAAACAGACAAAACTAAAGAATTTTAGAAAGACAATGGTAAAATTTGAGACCCGTTATAGGGATCAGCGCGAATAATTTGTTTCGAAATTTTTTTGAGTTCACTAATTCGTGTCGAAATTTTTGAGATAACTAATTCGCCACTAATAGTAATCCATCAAATACGGGGGAGGGCAAAAGTCTTGACATTTCAAAAACTTGTGGTACTTATGCACTCCCTTCCTAGGGGGGATACTGCACAAATTTGTCCCCCCCCCAGGATGAAAGCGAAAAAAAGTCAATTTTTCACCATTTTTTTCAAAATATCAAAATTTTTTCAACACTCCAAAAAATGTTTAAAACATTTTTTTAAAATTTTTCCTCGTGAAAAAAACTTTAAAAAATCGGAAATTTTGGCTTTTCGACCATAATCACTTCCCAAATTTACAAAAAATATTTTTTTACTATTTTTTTCTTGACTGCGTGACCTCGCCATTTTTCGCGGCTTTTTCTTCGGCCCAGCTCCGCCGGAGGGGGTTCGCTCGCGCTGGGTTAAGATTTCGCGGGGTTAAAGGGTGCGTCGCGGCGATTCGCGCCGCACCCTTTAATCCCCCCGCAAAAACTTAACCCCCTCGCGAAATCTTAATCCCCCAGCGCTCGCTTACCCCCTCCTGTGGAGCTACGCTGGGCCAAAGAAAAACGTGACACGAAAAAAAACTCGGAGGTCACATTACGCCACCATACGAC
>OZJO01020279.1:0-12916 GCA_900406225.1 Acrobeloides nanus
CAGATCAGTCATCCCTCTGCATGTAAATGAGTCCCAACATATTATTTACATGCTAAAAATTTACCATCAAAATATGGGCAAAGACATTCAATATCTCTACATTTCCAAGCATCCGAGTTATAAGTTCCTTTAACTTTTTTCTTCCACGTCCAATCTCCACAAGCATCTGAATTAAACAACTCTGGATCGTCACTACAATTCACATTAAATCCCTCTGGCACAGTAGAATTATGTTCGCTTTCACTTTCATCATGTTGTGATTGAGTATTAGAAAGTTGAGTGCTCGCAGCTGTTGAAAAAAGTTTCAAAAAGTTTTCACAGACTTGCTTCAATTGCAAATCTGCTATGTCATTACAGCCAAACACATTTTTAGATCCATATAATAAAAATATACAATATAAGGATAAAATTTTATTGTCAAGCGTCATTTTTCAAAGGACTTATTTAATTATAAGAAGATTCTTTGCTAAATGACCTATTATATTTTAATTTTTTCATTCAATGATCAAGATCACTCTACGTAATGGAAACAAAGCTCACAATTGGACAAAAAGGTCATCTGGGACCTCTCAATGACTAGTTTTAAAGAAAGAATTCGTCGAACAATTGTTAAAAACAATAATTCTTTATTGGTTTAAAAGGGTCTTCCCATCCCGTTCTCTTATTAGGTAAGATCTTGATCTATTAAAAATGAAAAAACATCTTCTTAATTAAGGTCTCAAGACTTCCTTACTGAAGGTTTGACAAAATGAAGGTTTTGATATGTTTATTAATTATTTTGGTTGCAATTTCGACTTCCTATGGATCTGGTTCTGGATTTTTGCTACCATATCCACTAGAAAATGCTCCCTTTTATTGTACTGTTGTAGTAAGTGATGAAATTTGAAAATCCTACTATATTAAACGTGTAATGTTTGTCTGTGTGTCTGTCTGTCGGAAGATTTCGGGAATTTTTTATTTAAACTCGGAATTTAAAAACAAATATTAGGGGAATGATGAGAGAAGACGATTAATGCTAAAATCATCGAAATCAGAGACAAAAGTTTCCACTTTTTAACCTTGGAAGGGGGACCAAAATTATGCCGTCATCTAAAAAGATTATTCTGCATTTTCTTGTGTACAAAAAAGTCCGTGAGCAAGTGTACATGAGAAGTGTTCTCATGAAAAGTGTCCGTGAGAAATGTCCTCGAGAGAAGCGCCCGTTTGAAGTGTCCGTGAGAAGTGTCCTCATGAGAAATGTCCTCGAGAGAAGTGTTAGTGAGAAATGTCCTGGAGAGAAGCGCCAGTTAGAAGTGTCCGTGAGAAGTGTCCTGGTGGGGAATGCCCATGAGAAGTGTCCTCATGAGAAATGTCCTCGAGAGAAGCGTCCGTTAGAAGTGTCCGTGAGAAGTGTCCTGGTGGGGAGTACCCATGAGAAGTGTCCTGATGAGAAATGTCTCGAGAGAAGTGTTAGTGAGAAGTGCCCGTGAGCAGTGTCGGTAACTTTTGTTCATGAACGTGAGAACTGTCCTAGTGCCGGAAATTTTGAATTCTTAAAATCGGCTGATTTTTTGTACTCGGGGTTTTCGGATAAGGGGAACAGGAATCCAAAGAAATTTTGAATTTTGACCTCATGAAGGAGTCGAATTGGCCAATTTTCACGTTAAAATTTTGAATTTTTTAACCTTTAATCAATCTTGTCGATAAACGAATTTAACTGATACATGTAAAATTTCATAAATCAATTAAATTTGTTTATTGAAACTATTGATTAAACATTTGTAAATTAACGTGAAAATTGGCAATTGAGCCGCTCGAAGTCACCCTCAGAGATTATTTTTTTCAACCCTCTGAGTGCGTTAGCACTCAGATCCCGGTACTTTTATAAAGTTTATTTTAGGACAATAAACTTTACATAAACGGTCTTTTTGATAAAGAATTAAATGAAACGGAAGTATTGGAATACAACGAATATTGGGCGAAATTAATTGGATTTAAGAGCAAGGTATAATTAAGAATTGTTTTCTTTTGCATTATGATCGTACAATCGATTTTTGCTAAGTTACCATCTCGCTTAGCCGCTACTATAACCCCGGCCACACATGAGAAACTGAGGTAAAGGGTGGTAAAATTTTATTAGAGGATATCGTAGGTCGCACGGGGTTTGAAGGGAATGTCATATGTCGTAGGGTGTCGTTTTAGAATTTTTTTGATTTTGACAACTTGAAAGCTACTCCTAAGGGTATACCTATAAAAGGCTTTTTAACATATTTTAGTACGTAAACTTTATGAAAGAGCAAGAGAAAACAAATCTTGGTATTTTGGATCATAACATTCTTCAAGTTGACGCTCCCTCCCCACCATTAAAGCCATCCTTCTGTCAATTAACTTCAAAACCGTTTACTTTTATCGGATGTGTAATTCAAGTAAACATTATAAAACAAAAAGTTGTACTTTATATTCCTTTTTAAATTTAGAATGACAAAATTTACGTCAACAAGGAACCTATTCGAGCCTTAACTGAAGATGAACTAGAACAATTAGAAACTTTTATGAAACAAGTTGATGACTATGAGAAGCAAGTTCAACTAGTCGAACATTTAGTATGTTTNGAAGATGAACTAGAACAATTAGAAACTTTTATGAAACAAGTTGATGACTATGAGAAGCAAGTTCAACTAGTCGAACATTTAGTATGTTTTTGTAAAATTCGAAAATGCAACTCTTATTTAGAACAAAATTAAATATCAAAATGCTTCTCCAGATGTTCAAGAAAAAGCTACCATGGCGGAAGGCTACATGATGATTGAAAAGCCCATTCCACCAACTCCACCAAGAATTTGTCCTACTTTTTATTAATTTATGTTAAATTTTGATAATAAAATTGTATGAATTCGCTAAAACTTTTTAATTGAGGAGTGGGGGAAGCTCAAATGTGGGGAGGGGCAAGGCGTAGCTGTAAGGAGGCCTCCGTTGCCCCCCCTAGGAGGGGGGGGGCAAAGATGTAGATGTAGGGAGGCCTCCGGTGCTTCTCCCCACCCAGAGGGGGGGGGGAGGCAATGGAGAACGGTGCCCCCTTATGTCAGAAGGCCGAAAAATTCTAAGGATCCTTATGTTTTGAAAATTTTGAAAAATTTTTGAAAAAAATGTCATTTTGTTGTCAAAAATTACACTATTTTTGAATAAAAAATACCCTATTTTTTAATTTTTCCTATATAAAATATCAATTTTTTCATTTGAGCAAAAAGTGCTTCTGGTGGTGCCCCCTCCATACAGGACCCCCATCTACGTCNTTTTGAAAAATTTTTGAAAAAAATGTCATTTTGTTGTCAAAAATTACACTATTTTTGAATAAAAAATACCCTATTTTTTAATTTTTCCTATATAAAATATCAATTTTTTCATTTGAGCAAAAAGTGCTTCTGGTGGTGCCCCCTCCATACAGGACCCCCATCTACGTCTTGGGGGACGGTGAGGGGGCAACCTTAACCAACTATTTTTGAGTCCCCTATGTCATTTTCATTATTTTTGTGTTGAAGTCATTTATTTATTGAAAGGTTCTTCAAATCAGGAACAAATAAATATTTTTTCGGATGCATCACAGCTTTCCTATAAGTCTCAACCATAAACATGGCGAAAAAGGGATTTACAACACAAATCCATGAGATCATCATGCCATCGATCATCATGAAACCACTCGCTTTGATAAATATACTTGTTATAAATAAAACTGTTGAAATATTCCCGACAAAAATAGGTGTTAAAGCCTGAAAGATGACTTTTATAGAAATTTTTTTCCTAAAATGTATGTTTACCTGTAGCATAAGAACACGGTTAATTTGTTGGTGAAATTGAAAACTTGTTGGAGATAATTTTCCTTTTTTCTCTTTTAAAGATCTATGAATTGCTTTTCCAAAATGAAATATCAAAATATAACCAAAAAAACAAGTAATACAAATTAATAATATAGTAACAAAAAACAAAGGATTCGACTAAAAATTACTTGAAAAACTTTCTAATTTTTGTGCCCAAATTTTTGGATATATACAGAGTTTTCAATAATAAGTGGCCGAAGTGGCGCAATGGTAACACTGCGGACCCCGGATTGAACCGTCCCTGGTTCGACTCCGGCTGCCGACGCTTCTAGTTTGTCGGAATATGCCTCGCTTCGGTAAATGAAACTCAGGGGTTGAGCTCCCACTCGGCATAGCACTTGCGCCGGGTCAAAGTCCCTTATTTCCCCTAAGATTGCTCTGGCCTCTGGATTGGGGGTTGGGCACACTGGTGAATGTTTACCTGGGAGGAGGGTTTACCACCAGAAATATATAAAAAAATAATAATTTACTCCTCTATTTGAAAAATAAACTGGAAACCGAGAGCCTACGGCGCTCTCGAGATGCCCCCGAGCGGCGCCATCCGTCTTAAATTTTATAATCGTCGATAAATCGTTTCAATAAATAATTCAATTGAATCAGGCAATGTTGTCTGATTCAATCTTCTCATGTTAAACGAGAAATGTCTGTCTGTCTGTTTGTGTCACCGAATTTTGCAACCTTAAGTCTAGTCCCGTTACGACTTAGATTTTGGAAATAGCTCGGTGAGAGAAGAAAAACGACACCAAAACCGTGGTGATACCCCTTCTGGAAAAATTAACAAGTTAATTTTTTCATTTTCGCCTTTTATGCTCTAGTATGTGGTCAAAAATGAAAGCATTTTTATTGTTTGCATTCACGGCACAGTTAGTAAGGTGTGAGTTTTGCAGTCGCAGGTTCGATCCTCGTCCCTCGAAATATTTTTGATTTTTCAATCAATTTAAAAAATTCATAAAAAATTAAAAAATAGGTTAAAATTTTTAAAACTTCTTTAAAACAATTAAAAAATAAGATAAAATTTTTTGTAAGCACTCGGAAACACTATGAAGCACTCGGAAGTGCTAGGAAGCACTAAAAAGCGCTCGGAAGCAATCGGAGAAGGGCGGATGACTTAGTGCTCGGATCGGAAAATCTCTTCTCCTCTCTGATCGCGATAACGCTCGGTCCCCAGTTTAGTGGATTTAAATTTCGAAACGAAAAATCTAAATTTTAAAGTTTCTTTTTGCTAATTCGACCATTTCTAGCATCAAAATCATTAATTTCCTTAGGATTCATATTCCTTATATCCGAAAACCCCCAAGTACAAAAAATCAGCCAATTTGGAGAAATTTTTGAAAATTCGATTTTTTTTACCCCTTGGTCGTAAAAAAATTTTTTTCACCAAATTTCACCAAAGTGGTGTCAAACGACTTAGAATCGCGTCCTGATCACGATGGTATAAAGACTTTTCCCGATTTTCAGCCGCCGTTCTGTATATTAAGTAATGAAAAAAATTTTTCTTACCACTTCAGATGCAATAAAGCTTGGCACTTGCCCATTATCATTGAAGAAGACACTATTTTTTAATAACGCACGAGTTTTTTCTACAGTTTTTTGGCTTGGAATATGTGCTAATCCAAATAAACATGCATATATTACGCATATAAATATGGTAAAAAAGTATAATGTAAAAATACGATAATTGCTTAGCATATCCCCTCTATAAATTAGTTCATCATTTGAAGATGTAAATTTTTGCACCATAGGAGGTGAATTCCAATTCACCTTTTTGAAATTTACACTATTTATTTTAGAGACAGATGCTGGCGGGATCTGCGACGGATAAACTTGCATAACACACCTGATTTTGGCCAAAAATCCCGCACCGCAATCCCGCACACAGGGGTTAAAAAAAACTCGCTTTCTCAAATGGCGTATACAGTCAACTCTCCATATAGTGACACCCCTGACTAGAGTCGACTAGAGAAATTTCAACATTTGAGGACGGGACATTTGGGGACGGTCATTTATGGATGGGACATTTGAGGATATAAAATAAAAATACCTCTATGCAAAAATTTTCATCAATTTTAGACAAAGAAAAACGAGATGACCCAATAGTGATTGAAACCGCTAATATATTTTTAAAAAATCATAATGGTCCCCATATGATTTTTCACAAAAAATTTCCATTTTTACATCAAAAATGCCTATTTTTTAAAGAAAACAGTTGATCATAATCACGGTGGGAGGAGGGAGGGTAAGCTCTTGATCATGTTTGATCAAGGAGGAAGTAGGGGAGGGGGTCTAAAAATGTTAAAAATTTGATCACGTGATATGCGAATGACCTCATAGGTAAATGACCGTCTCTAATTTATTTTTGTGCACTTGCTTACTTGCAGAAAATTCTATATCTACAATAAAAGGGTATAGTCATAGATAAAAAATAAAATACCGATCCAAACAAATAAGCCATATGGAATACCATATCCCATGGTCGAGAGATTTTACCCGCCAAACCCTTTAACATGGAAATATAAATACCATCCATAAAATCATATTGCTTAAAAAGATCAATTTTTTTCAAAATATATGTTCGATTTACTTCTTTAGTTATAAAAATGACGATGTTAAAAAATAAATCCACACAACAATTTTGTAGTAAAGTCTGACTATACTGACGCATTTCTTTGGAAGTCCTTCTGCGTACTATGTAAAAGGCAAAAATATTGGCAAAAATGCCAATGAAACTTGAAATTGTGTCGTTATAATATTTGATTTTTACAAGCGCCTCAAGCATGATTTAACAATCAAATAATAATAGTTTTGGTTTTGTGACAATCAATATTAACAATAGGATTGCCGCCTCTGTGTGCGGTAGGCTTTGGAAGATCTTTAGTCCTAGATTCCAAATAGCAAAGAGAATTTGAAAAATAAGTGTTCCAGAGGGTGGTTACCGAGAACCTTTATAAGGGTACCTTTATAAAGGTACCAAGAAAAATTATCCGTTATTGTTAAGACCACAACTCCTCATGGCGATTGTTTTGAGACCTCGTCTATTACTCTTTAGATCGGGCTCAAGATGCTCTACAAACTTTGTGAAGAAGGTATATGCAAGTTTTCACGTCGATAAAAAGTTATGAGCCAATCTTTGACAGCAACTCGCATTTTTGGATGTAGCCTATGTCAAAGATTTGGATGTAGCCTATGTTATATCTCTAGATATAGACATTTCTAGCCAAACTGATCTTCCCAAAAGTTGTAGCTCTAAATGCCAGCTTTCTCTTAATATTTTTCCAGCCTTCTCATAACACCTTTCCGCTATCGAGTGGGCTGGTGGATTTTTTGAAGATCATCATGAGCTTCCGCTAGCTCTCGGTATCCTACCATCATTCTCATATCAGAAAAGTGTTATATTTGTCCGGTCTTTTCGATTAGCTCTCACCGTGCCAATAAGGAAGGTCTTATTACGCATAAAATTACCCCTAGAAGGTCACTTGTTAAAAAAATATTCTACCCCGACCCTGTTTTAGACTTTCGTCTTAAAAAAAGCGCTATTATGGAGGGGTGTTGCATGGAAAGATGGTCAGCGAGAAAAACGAGAACATACGTTTGGCCAAAAGCAGCCGCATATCTGAGTAGGTGGTGCACTCCCTTTGAGAACAAAAAAAGAATCTCCGTCCAAACCTCTCTCCTTAATTTTTAGAATTAAAAACAAAACAAAAAATCGTAAAAATTGAGATTTTTCAGGTCACAAAATTGTTTTGAATATTTCTAAGTGTAGAGACGCAAACCGAACAAACTGTAAAATATGTTTGAAAGGTCTTGATGCGAAGATAGTTTTAGGTCTCGTATAGCCAGAGATCAACTAGGATGAATGTGGGGCCCTTAACCTTAGGGGGTTTGTTCTCAATAAGATATAAAGTATAGCGAAAAAGGCCGGGAATTTGTAGCAAACCACCCATGATCTACATACTAAGAGAAAGCTGGCATTTAGAGCTACAACTTTTGGGAAGATCAGTTTGGCTAGAAATGTCTATATCTAGAGATATAACATAGGCTACATCCAAATCTTTGACATAGGCTACATCCAAAAATGCGAGTTGCTGTCAAAGATTGGCTCATAACTTTTTATCGACGTGAAAACTTGCATATACCTTCTTCACAAAGTTTGTAGAGCATCTTGAGCCCGATCTAAAGAGTAATAGACGAGGTCTCAAAACAATCGCCATGAGGAGTTGTGGTCTTAACAATAACGGATAATTTTTCTTGGTACCTTTATAAAGGTACCCTTATAAAGGTTCTCGGTAACCACCCTCTGGAACACTTATTTTTCAAATTCTCTTTGCTATTTGGAATCTAGGACTAAAGATCTTCCAAAGCCTACCGCACGCAGAGGCGGCAATCCTATTGTTAAAGGATGGGCCAAAAAAAGTAATTTTTGTGATTTTTTGGGGCCCGAAAATTTATTTTTCTAAGGGTAATTTTATGTGGGGAATCGATTACGCGCATTCCCGATTCCTGAAAATGATTCGGGAATGAGCGTAATCGGTCCCTGAGCCTGATTCAGGGAAAAATTGGGTTTTGAAATTGCGAAAAATGAGGAATCTCAATTTTTCCCTGAGTCAGGAAAGATTTTCAGGGTTCGGGAATGCGCGCAATCGATTCCCCGCATAAAATTACCCCTAGAGGCTGACGTTAACAAATACTCCCAAAATTTTGAGTCCTTGATCGGTTGACCATAAAGAAGACAGCCGACTTCGATTGTTAAGATTTTTGTGTTCTTTTGTCGGTCCTTAAGCCTTGATCGGTTAGCTAGAATTTCAAAAAAATTTGATCGGGCGACTTCCAAAATTGGTGATCAGTTGACTCACCCCCTCCCAGTTTGGAAGGTTTTGGGGAGGGGGTTGTTAACGTCTGCCTAGAGGGGTCATTGTTAGAACAATACATTTTTGGGTACCAAAAAATCACAACAATCCACTTTTTTGACCCATTCTGTATAAAATATTAAAGTTTAAGAAAAAATTTTAAAAGTTAAATATCTACTTTAACATAGTGATTCTATAAATTTTTTATCTAAGAAAACTTTACACTAGAATGAATTTAGAAATGTAGAAAACAAAGTGGTTGATTAGTTTCCTTCTTTTTCCTTTAAACAATCACAATGCAAATAATTAAATTTTTATGCTTCTTTTATTTTAAAATAAAGTGAGAAATTTTTATTGTTTACCACGTGAAGGCTTAGTCTTGACAGCGGTATATTCTGAAGTAATACACCATGGGGAACACTAATCTGCAAAAATTTAAAAAAAGTTTTTCTCTGAAGAGGATATATACCGTGATTTTTAAGAGGGTACTCTTGGAAATCGGGGTTAGAATTCGGACCCCCTGTTCACGTATGGACTCAAACCCGAAGCTGTATTGAAGTTGATTTTGGAAAATGGGCATTTTTTGATATAAAAAGCTGACCCCTACCTAGTGAAGCTAATCTATGTCCTGAATGCAGGGTTCGTAAAAAGTTCGAAGCTACTTCGGCTGGGGAGACCCAGTCAACATAGTCTCAAAACTTATGATAAAAATTTTGTTCGAAAATGCGCTTTCTAGGGGTAATTTTACATGAAAAACACGATTCTGATGTTATTTTCATGTCAATTGCTTCAGAAATTGTGAAAAAATAGATAAATCTTATAATATTAAACGAGAAATGTCTGTCTGTTTGTTTGCGTCACCGAATTTTGTAACCTTAAGTGCAGTCCCGTTACGACTTAGATTTTTGGAAAGAGCTTGGTGAGAGAAGAAAAACGACACAAAAATCATGGGGGTAACCTCTTCTGGAAAAATTAAAAAATTAATTTTTTTATTTTATCCTTTTATGCGTCAGAAATGAAAGCACTTTTATTGTTTGCATTCACGGCCCAGTTAGTAAGGTGTGAGCTTTGCAGTCGCAGGTTCGATCCTCGTCCCTCGAAATATTTTTGCTTTTTCAATCAATTTAAAAAATTCATCCCCTATGGGGGTACCCCATGTTAAATAATCAATTTTTTCAACTTTTTTATTTTGGCTCCAAATTGGCTAATTTTTGGTACTCGGGGGTTTTCGGGTACGAGAAATCAATTGGCGCAGATCCCGAGTTCCAAAAAAAATTTTTTGACCCCTACCGGGGGTACCTCATATTTAAAAAAATCAATTTTTTCAACATTTTTATTTTTACTCCAAACTGATTGACTTTTGGTACTCGGGGGTTTTCGGGCATGAGAAATCGTTTTTGGAACTCGGGACCTGCGCCAATTGATTTCTCGTACCCGAAAACCCCCGAGTACCAAAAATTAGCCAATTTGGAGCCAAAATAAAAATGTTAAAAAAATTGATTTTTTAACATGGGGTACCCCCATAGAGGGTAAAAAAAAAATTTTTTTGTAACTCGAGACCTGCGCCAATCGATTTCTCGTGCCCGAAAACCCCCGTGTACCAAAAATCAGCCAATTTGGAGGAAAAAATTTTTTTCGAGAAGCGTACTGGGCGTGCACCCCCCTTTAACCTTAAACGATTATTTGTTTTGATAATAGCTCGAAAATTAGCCAGCGATTTTTGATTCGGCTATTATATTCGTGTTCATCATGACCGAATCTAGTTTCTACCGCTCGCTTTTTTCATTTTACCGGTGAACCATTTTTTCCTATAGGATGAGGGTAGTGTGCGGCGCCTCTGTGCTTATCACTGATTTGCATATTGGTGACTAATAAATAGGTGAGGTATGATGACTGGAATCCGTCTTTCTTCTAAGCTAAGCAAACAAATTGAGTGCCTTTGTTTCATCACAACCCCACTCTATAACCTGATAACGCAGTCAACTGCTAGTGATTAACGACTCGACTTCTCATTTCTTGTGTAAGCGCATTATTCATCACGTTTGAGGCCGGAGAAGTGGTGACTCGGCTAGCGACGTTTGTGGGTACTCGACCTAATAAAGTCGGATCACGTCCAAGCGCTCTAGAGCTGCTACACCCACCGAGAAATCTGGCACTTCGGGTAGGAATGTTTTCCTTTTCTTTGAATCGAACATCTCGTTTTGCTAGATGCATGCGTCAAAATTAACTGTTTTAAAGCAATAGCTATTTAGATTCCAACGTAATGACTACTTCTGATTGGGAACATATCAGGGGACGATCCCTCAATGAACTTCATCAAATCGATGGTTCATGCACAGGTTTACCGGAAGACTTTGAAGTCAAAATGTGCGAGAGAATTGATGATGATGGCGAACACCACAATGTAACTGTGGCTAGAGAACTTCCGTACTATCAATACGAAAAAGACAGGAATAACGTAAATTTTTAAGGACTTTAATATTTATTTATTGTGTCAATTTAGATCTACAAAAACTCCTCCAAAGGTTACGTCCTCATCATCAACAACGAAAAATTCACCTATGATGCAAAAAAACGAAAGGGGACGGAAATAGACGAGCGAAATCTGAGGAGGCTGTTCGGACGAGATGGTTATGGCTACGAAATAGTCTGCAAGAATAATCGCACAGCCGAGGTTTGCTATTGCGTTTTAATTCCTTGGCACCATATTCCAATTTCAGGACATGATGAAAGACGCCCGCGAATTTGCCAACAGTTCTATGCACGAAGAAAAGGATAGTTGCATTGTCGTTGTGCTGTCGCACGGCGCGTATGACGAATTGGCTGGAAAGGATCATTTTCCAATAATTAAAGATTTAAAAAAATTTAACGAAGAAGAATTTAAAAAAAAGTATCAATTGACCAAACAAGAGTATTGCGAAAAATTTGAAGAATTTAAAGAAGCGTATCGATTGACCAAAGAAGAAGAGTATCGCAAAAAATTTGAAAAAATTGAGAAAGCTCAAGATCAAGCTCAAGCGGAAAAGAAAAAGACCTACAAACCAGAAGATTGGGGCCGAGTTAACATTCACGATTTTTTACACTGCTTCAACTCCGAGAATGGTAATGCAAAACACCTCGCCCACAAACCAAAGCTCTTCTTATTTCAAACCTGTCGAGGAAGTAAGTGCCAAAACTTAAATTTTTGAATAAGTGTAACAATTTTTTATGTGAATTATCCACATACATAACCATCGACGATACAAGCAACTACCCGACCATACCTTCAACAAACGTCAACCAACCGTGCGGTTTGACATTCAACAGCACTAAAAAACCGATTGGAGCCGACTTTATTATGTGCTATCCGACGGCATCAAAACATGTATCAGTTCGGAGGTAAGGATTTTTTAACTGCTTTTGAATTAGTAATCCAACCACACAATATCAAGCGTTTATTTTTATATTATAGTAAGAAACATGGAACATGGTTTATAAATGCAATTTGTGAAGTGTTCCGTAACTTTGCGCCAGAAGAGGACTTAATTTCTATGTTGACAAGGGTAGGTGTTTTTAGTGAGTACATTCGTTTAAACTAATTTAAATTTTCAGGTAAACAAACTGGTTGCAGAGTATGACGCCGAATTGATTGATGAAGAAACAGAAATGAAAATATGCGATTTGAAACAGAGTGCCGAATTTTTAAGCCGCCTAATCAAGAAATTCTATTTCTTCCCTGGCGTCACATCCGAAGGTTGGTAGTCTCTTTTTGGTTCATAGAATCTTCAGTCAATTGCCAAATAGCCTCAATAATTTTCAATTAATTTTGAAATTCGTGACATCAAGGCGTAACTTTCTAGGGTCCATTTCATCGGCTGCGTCTGCACTTCCTTTTTCGACTTCAAGTACATCACCGGATCGTCCAGCTATTCAATCTTCATCAAGTCGTCCATCGAGGACACCGACTTCAACTCCGGGAAACATGAGTAAGTAATTCTGTAATTCTATTAGAGGATCCAATCCAAAAGAATCAAAATAATAACACTTATCTTTATTTTATAGTAATACACCAATGAGTAGCATTATTTTTACTTATATCTAATTTAGAACTCCACACTCTATAGTATTAATCTTACTTGGAAGTTTATCCCTCATAAATACTCCTCTAAAATCTTTAATTTTTAATTCATCTGCTATCTTTATAATGTCATAATTTGTCAATGATTTTAAATTTTTAAT
>OZJO01020282.1:0-18389 GCA_900406225.1 Acrobeloides nanus
GGAAGAAATTCAGCACCTCTTCCAAAATCGATTGTAGTTAAAATCTAAAAGCGTAAAATAAAAATATAAAAAAATTTTATGTTTAAAAAACGAAAAGTTATGAGGTAGTGGGATAGATAGACCGAGATTATTTTATTGGGACTAGGAGACAACTGCCAATGGACAACTCCCAACGTTTAACAAATTTCGGTATACTTCGGATTAGCTGCCCCCAAGTGACAGGGTGCTGGAACCGGAAAAATTTTTTTCCAAAAAAGGTCCTAAAATTTTTTGGGACCGGAAAATTTTTTACTAAAAATGACCCATATAGGGGTATTTTTATGCGGAGAATCGATTGCGCGCATTCCTCAAGCTTGAACAGGCTTCCTTCACCATGAATTAGGAAAATTTATAGAGAAATCCCCTTAAATGGTTGAAAAAAAGTTTTTTAAATTTTTAGCATGTGATTCTTGTTCAAAATGTGGCCCTAAAGAGGGTCTTTGGGATAAGAATACAACAGCAGCTTCATGGTTTACATGTATACTGGACGGCCACTTGACTTCAAAAGTTGTAAAACACTTTATTCGTCCATCCAAAACATTCGCGCCAGTTGAATTGAAAGTCATATTGCTTGTCGTGAATGCCATATTTGCGACGAACATTTGCATGCCATTTTTGCCCACTTTTGCTCGATCGCCTGTGTGTGAATACGGGGGGTTGACTGGGTCCACAAAATGAAAAGAGTAGTTAATTATGAAGTTTTTTCCGGTTCCAGTACCCTGTCACTTGAGGCAGCTAATCCGAAATATTGGGTTGTTCCAAAGTTTTTACACTTCACTTTTCACTTTTTCAATTGAAAAAAGTGAAAAGTGAAGTGTAAAAACTTTTGAAACAACCCAATAGTGCCCAAATTTCACTAGTGGACAGCGATTTTACGTTTTCCGTTTTATGTGATTTTTGAATTCAACTTGTTGGCAGTTGTCCTAATCCCGATTATCACTTAATATAAAATTCGCTGGCAGTTGACCGAATTTTTTTGTTGGCAATTGTCCTAGTCCCATTTTATTTATGGCAAAAATTACTCAACTTACCAAAAGTAGCACTGCTTCAAAAGAATTCCAATCATTTCTTTTAACAAAGTCTTTCTTTAGCGTCCAATTAAACAGCTTTTCAAGATCCACAAATTCCGAAATGGAAATCAATGCTGCAATAATTAGTTCACGCAGTTTCTCCGATTTGCATACAAACAAAATTCGTACAAGTCCAGGAATATAAACGGATAGCTGGTACTTGGTTTCCGTAGGCGATGGGAAAAGATGGCAGAGTAGAATCATAATTGGAAATATGGTAAACTCTGAAGAAGTCGAATCATATTCATACAACTTTCTATGTAAATAGGTAAACAATCCAGGGAACCTAAATTTTTGCGATTGAATCATAAATTTGTCACTATAACATTTCACACGACGAAAAAAGAGAACATTTCACAACGAATGTTATATACTGTATTAATTTTGTAGTGTTCAATAAATTGCTTCAATATCAAATTTTATTGAAATTCAGACTACATAGTCCATAAAGTCGTATTGAATTTGTTCCATTGTTCAAGATGGTCCGGGTTCGTCGCTTTTCATTTCAACTCAACAGCTCATCTTCTAGCACGTTCGATTTAGGCGGGTTCAAACTTTTATGCTTTGCTTCTGGCGAATTTCATGAAATTTCGTCATTTTTACTAAATTTCTCAAAATTTACACTCAAAATTCGACGAATTTTCACGAAAATTTTGCCATTTCTTTTCACAAAATTTCAAGAATTCAATCTATTTAGATTCAATTTCGCAAGAAGCTGTATTTCGAAATTCGAATAATTCTCGTGGGGGGGGGAGGTCACTATTGAGTGATTTGACTGTATTTTTATTGCGATTGAAATTCGTTGTGAAATGTCCACCAGCAATTTTTTATATCTTTGTGAAATGTCCTAGAGCCATAATAAATTGAAAACATACCTTGTAAAAAAGTCAAATGAAGATTTCATGCAACTGTCTTGAATTTGTAACGTCCGTTGGGCAACTCTAGAAGATCCAAAAATTCTGCGGACCAATGAAGCGTATAATTGACAAAGAGCATTTCGAACAGGCCAACTAGACTTTTCAAATCCATCAAAACATAGAAAAAATGTTTTTTCGGCGAAAGGCAAAACTTTTTCAGATAGTTGAGTTTCTGAAAACACTACTTTCAATACATTTATACAATGAACTCTAAAAAATCCAGGTGTTCGAGATTTATAGAACGAAAAAATACTGTAATAATTCAGGAAGCTTTTCGCAATTTAACAGAGAAGTAAGCGATCTCTCAACTAGTGCAATGGATTTATTCTTAGGCAATGTAAGTAGAAGTGTATTCACTAGATGTGGAAGTCCAGCACTGCGTCTCGTAGAACACAACTTATCTATATCTAAAAAACAGAAACTGGTTGATTTGCATTTTTTTATTGGAGTAAAAGGGTAATCGTCTTTAGCCCAGAACGGTAGTTCATATAAAGAAACAAATGTTGTTCAAAAATTTTTAGCGGACCATTCCACTGAACAAGGATCGCTCAAAATTTTCGAGAAAATTCAACTTTGAATTGAATTTTCTCGAAAAGGGTAATTCCGATTTTCACAAAAATTAGGGTACTATCGTTTTTCGATGCACTCTACAAGATGGCGTTGTTATTTTTGAAAATTCAACGAGGAAAAAAATTCAGGTTTTCGCTTCAATATACAGACTTATTCAAAAATCATGAAAATATTTTTAAGATAAAGTCAGTCACGTAATTAGCAACTTGCAAAAAACCGCATATGAAAATCTTTTTCCTATGCCGAAATATCGAATTTTATTTCATTGTATATTCATCTGGATCACCCTGTGTACCTTTTCCGCCATATAGAGCTTCTAAAATCCGATCTAATAATTCTTCAGGAAAATAAGGACCGTTTTGATCAGAAACAGACGATTCGGATTTGATCCGCCAAAGACGTCGGCATAAGGAATCAAAAGCCACAGCGGCAATTTCGAAAGCTGTAAAGAGAAAGGTGAAAATATGTTAAGGAAAGTCAGAATTACCTCCACAATGTTTACATTCGGTTAGCTGAAGCCATAGGTAATCCTCAATTTTCTGTAATAAATCGACAGAAAGAACATTAGGGTATTCGAGCTAAAATTTTCAAAACTCTTTTGTTACCCCATATAATTTAACAAGGGCTCACTCGGTGCAACACCCCTATGGAAAAAGCTTGATGAGGGTTTTTGAGTTTGGCTCATAAGAATAAAAACGGCATATGGATCTGGAGCAGGGCTGAACCGAATGAAAAAAAATTACCGGATACCGTTACCGAAAACTGGGAATGAGCGTAATCGCTTCACCACATATAATTACCCTATAAGAGTAAAAAAATTCTTTTCCAATTCTTGTAAAAAATCACAAAAAGTGCCCCTTTTTTAATCATCTTGTAAAATTAATAGCTTTTTCTTCCCTGTGCGTCCCCAGATCATATGCCGTTTGTTATTATTATGAACCAAACTCAAAAGCCTCACCAAGCTTCTTTCCATAGGGGTGTTGCGCCGAGTGAGCAATTCTTATAAGATGAAGAAGATCGCCTAAACAATAATACTTACATTTTCAAGGACATAACGAAAAATCTTCGAAATATTCTGATGAGCCCGCCAGCAGCCAATTAGCAATTTCTGCGAAACTGTATTATGATCCATGACTCGAGATTCAAGACTGGAATCTAAACGCAAAAAAATTTTATCATATTTTTTTCACTACGTACTGTTTTGTTTATCCCGTTGATCTTGATCAAGCCATTCATCTGGGGCAAATCCTTCGGGTGAAAGGGAGTGTACTATAGGAGACACCAAAGAAGATGCTCGAAAGCAAATTGGAATGATATCAGATATCAATTTTCCTTTTACTACTTCACAAGTCTTGGGGCTAAAATCCACACTTTTTGGCTATTTAACGTTTGTCTTTTCTTAAAGTTTAAATGATTGAAAAATTTAAGTATTTTCATGCGTCTAATGAACTCATAAATTGAGATAGAGCCCAAACGTTAAATAGCCCCATTTTCATTGACCGTGAAAAGGCTTACTCTAAACTTGAAAAATCAGTATAAAGTTGTAAAATCGAATAAAGGGAATGCAATATAGGATAAATCGGCGCATTATCACAAATTTCCAAGATCGACTCTTCAATTTTCTTCAAATTTTCATAACACAACAAAGTTAGTTCACTCAAGATTTTCTCTAGCAATTCTGGACGCTTTCTGCAAACAAATTGTAATCTTGCACCCACAAAGAGATGAACATTCGAACGGATGTTTGTCAGTTGCACAAGAGCTTGGTTCAAAATATTAGTGTAATCCTAAAAAGTTTTATTAATAATTCGGCATTTAGCACACCAAACTCACCGAACCTTTTAACAATGAAGGAATTTGGTCTAAAATTCCAAAAGCAATACTTTGACAAAGTAGGTATGTATCATCAAGACATGCTAGAAGCTGTTCGTAGTGAGCTCGAGTCAACCATTCATCCATTTTAAAATCCTCACGTAATGTATCTAAATATATCAATAATCAAAAAAATTTTTTAAACATACCCAAAGACCCATTCTTTAGCTTCATACGCTCATATAAACTTTCAAGTATCAATAAAGCACTTAATCTTCGATTGAAATTTGCACCCGGTACCAACGATTTGAATGCTAGATCAAATAAGAAGCGTAAAAAGAAGGAATATTCTTCAAAACTAAAAGAAACGTCCAAATCTTCGATTGATTTTAGCTTAGCACTTTCTCGTATTCTCATTAGTAGCTAAAAGCTTACTTTAGGGGCTATTCAAGTCTGGGGGCTCCAATAACGTGAAAAAATTTGAAAAATTTTTTCCAGAAAATGATCCCTTTAGCGTAATTTTTAATGAGAAATATATGAACCTTGTTCGAAACAATGTCAAAGAAGTCTTTTTACGATTCGGGAGTGCGTTTTTTGGATTCCTCATTAAAAATTACGCTAAAGGGGTCATTTTCTGGAAAAAATTTTCAACTTTTCATGTCATTGGAGAGCCTCCAGACTTGAATAGTCCCCAAAAATACATATAGTCAACTCTCGCTAAGCCATTCTGGGTCCAGTCCCCATGAACACTTTTCAATATAAAAGCCCATTGTCATCCTGGGTCCGGTCCACAGAGGTGGTGGCTTAGCAAGAGTCGACCGTATATTAACAAACCTTTCTTAAGCCTTTAAAAATTTCTTGACGTTTAGATGAATTCTGCTCTGCCATATTGCTAACGAGAAAGATCTTGGCTAAACAAATATCTAAGGAACTAACGGGCCAAGTTGACTTCGGATGAAAGCATAGCAACTTCCAAGCAGATAAACGGAGCTATAAACATAAAAACTTATTCAAAAAAAGATATACAAAACTACTTCTTCAGATGCATGAATAAAAGCATTCAACAGATGTTTTTCTGTAATAAAATCTTTCCACTGAGCCCGATTAGTATCATTATATGAAATGCAAAGATTCGCCAATATAAGCTCCAATTCAAGGGCACGTTCGGCTTCTGTATGTTCTATAAAATACTGTAGATTCTCGCTGAGGTTATAGATCGAATCAATTTCTCACCCTAGTTTGAGTAAAAATTTAATACATTAAATTTAGGGACCGTCACGTATTCTCGTATAACTCGATTGTTTCATAGAAAAGTCACCCCAAATACATTTTAGAATCGAATTCTGAGCTATTAAAAACCATATTGTGGAAAAAACCGATTATTTATTCATAAAATCGTACCTATTAGGAAATCCAGATTAGCGATTAGCCATTTTCGAATTCTTGCATTTTTAAATAGCAAGGGTAATAGCCGTTGTCGTACAATACCATAAACGTTCTTTGAAGGATTGTTTATAGCTTTGCTTAAACTTTCAAGATGAATATTAGCATGGTCCTCATTCAAAGAAGCATCATAAATAATCAGCTCACTGATCTAATTAGAATATTTTTTGCATTTAAAAAAATCTTACAGAAATAATTAGTGAACTGTTATTCAAAAGCAAATACAAAGCTTCAATAAAATTCCTCGAAGAGATACATTTACGATTAAATTTGAGCCAAATGATCTAAAATTTTAACAACATCATTACAGGATGAGCCAAAAAAACCGTACTTTTGCGTTTTTTGATGAAAAATTATTTTTGAAAATTAAAAAAAAGCGTTTTCAAAGGTTTTCTATGCGTGCAATCGATTTCTTGCATGAAAATATTCCTTACAGGTGATTTTTGAAAAATGTTCACCAAACAAAGTACAATTTTTTTGCTCACCCTGTAAAAAAACTTACCAATGCTTTTAAACGACACTTGTTAACTAATGGTATGTTCATAAGGTTCTCTTCCATTTTCGCCACAAATAAACAACATTCTTTCCCACAGTCATTACAACTAAGAGAATGTATATGCAATAAGTTGAAAAAAATGTCAACACAAGCAAAGTTGACAACTTCCAATGTATAGTTGAAATATTTGTAGCAAAAGTCTAACAACAGAGTTTGTAAACCGAGATCAAAAACTAGTTGTCGTTCACTAAAATAAGTTTTATGAAATTTGCTCGAAACAGTGTCAGGAAAGTGTTTTTATGTTTCGGGAGTGCGTTTTTTGGATTTCTCGTTAAAAATTATGCTAAAGATCCCGGGGCCTCTTATGGAATATTTGGCCGGTCAAAATATAAGGGGAGACCCTTACGATTTTTTCAGCCTGCCGATTTGGAGGGGATCCATGAACGCCTCTAAATACGCGCCTACCGCAAAGAATTAAAAAATTTTCGTCTGGAGACCTTTTTTAGTCGTCAAACAAATCTTTTCGATTTATCAACCAGCCTACTCCTGCCCATGTGTTTTTAGTCGTCAAAACTATTTTCCTCCCGATCATTCAATGTTTATGAGAGAAAGTAAAAAGAATATAAAAGTTTTACTTTCTCTCGTGGCAAATAAAATTTCCTACCGAAAAGTTGTAGAAATCCGTTTAAGTTCATCGGCAAGTAAATGCATACGATGGTGAGGTTGATTCGACTGAAGCTCCACTTCATTTAGAAGTTCTTTCAAAGAATTTATATCAGCCAATTTAGTAGAACTACGTCCAAAGGAACCAATATTAGCAAGAGTACTCATTTCCATTTGTCTAAATAAATATTTAAAAAATTTCATATGCCTAAATTCAAATCAAATAAACGTGGTTATTGAAAAGGTTTTCTGTGATAACATTTTAAAATTCCATTCAAGTGAAAAGTATAGTTGAAAAAAATTTTTGGGTTACACTTTGATCGAACTGAGATCGAGAAAAAGTTATTGAATTTCAAATTTTGCATGGAAACGACAATTCGTTTTTTAAACAAAAAATTGAGCACTAGGTATATTTTCACGGTCACGGCCAATTTTTACGGATGATTTTTTGATATTTCAATTCTATCTTTCCCGTTACAAGTTTCGCTTCTAAGCTCAATATTTTATTGGGTTACCAACAAAAAGAAAACACCGTGTTTTATTCAAATCTTTATTGAATTCTTAATTTTAAAAACCAAAAAATACGACGATGCAGAGACGAAAACAAAATGAAAGTGATGCAAAAAATAATTACAGCGAAAGTCCCAACTTCCCAGGGCACAAAATGTTTTTTCGCCCCCGGAAAAACTGGTATAAAGAGACATAAAAACAATAAGAGATAAAAAATGTATAAACCTAGGGTTGTCAACATAAAAATCCTAAAATACAGATGCATATTAAAAGCGTCGGCTTCTTTTCGATGAAGGAATTCCCTGGAAGCGATTCGGCTGAAAGTGGTAAGGCCGTCGAGTTGAATTGTTCTGGAGCGTCGGAGGTTCGTTGGATTTGCATATTGGAGCTGAGGTGGCTGGTGGTTTCGGGAGAAGCTGGCTAATTCTTGGAAATACGGCTGCCAAGAAGGTAGAGATAATGTTGATGGCTGCTTGTCCAAGGATTTTTCCATCCTTATCCACATGTTCATATGTAGAGCGAATACTTTCCTAGGCTAGAATTGAAGGTCGTTTCGGCTACACGTGGAAACGACGATTCTTTTTTTTAAACAAAAGATTGGGCACTAGGTGTATTTTCACGATCATGGTCAATCTTCACGGATGATTTTTTGATCAAAAAAGTGATTAAGAGACGATATCTCGAAAGTTTGAGCCTAAGTGGCCGTAGTGTTAAAAGTCTCGAGCGCCATTTAATTTGACTTTATTTAGTGAGATTAACGCATGGGAAAGTTTTTGAAAGTCATTTTGAGCCAATCCGCGGAATCCCTTACATTCTAACCTTCTCCGAAGATCAAAAACCTGATTTCACGTTGATTTTTTGAATTTTCTAACCTGTCTAAAACACCCAAGATAATTTTTTTCGGTCAAAATTTCTATCTGATCGATGTATTCCAATATGGAGAACTTTTCTAGTGTGATTTCGAAAAAATCTTAGAAACTTCAATTTTTGAGCCTTTTTTTCATGGTGGCCGTAGTTTTAGGGATCGAAAAAAAAATTTTCTCGGATTTTTTCAAAGTATCTCAGTGAAAATAAAATGTTTTCAAATAAACTTTTTTTAAATTTTTGAGCACTTTTTTGGCCTACATTTTTGTAGTTTACAACTTTTTGATCCGAGCTAACCCCATAGAGCTACGATCGTTTTATTGAATTTTAGGGATTTTGAAGGTATAAAATTTGCATAAATTCATCTCTAGACAATTGTAGATAAAAATCTCCAGATTTGCGTTTTAATCTTCTATTGTGTTGTAGCCGTGCCTTGTCCTCTGTTGTATACTCTTATTACGGGTCCATTATCAAATAAGTTATCAACTCACAACAATGATCAGGAACATATTAGTTTTCAACAAGTGCTTCAATGGTTTTTTCGATAGTTAAGAGGATCGTCTATACTTGGACAAATCAAAGATGCCAGTTGAACGCACCTATCTTATAAAACATAAATTCTAATGGTAAGGGTGCTCGTTAGTCGTTGTCACACCCAAAAAACACTGTTAAATGAGTTGTGAAACGTCGAGCTCAATAAAAAACGTTGTCGCGCGACAACAATTTTTCGACAACTCGAGAAATCTCGACAACGTTGTCGAGAAATCGTAAATTATTTGCAATTTTCAATGCAAATCATAAAAAACGATGACAACGTTGTCGAAAAATCGTTGTCGCGCGACAATGTTCGACAACGTTTAAGCGTTTTTTATTGAGCTCGACAACGTTTCACAGCTCATTTAACAGTGTTTTTTAGGCGTGGCAACGACTAACGAGCACCCTAATATACTTGTTTGCACCCAAAAATATTTTTTGCCCCCAAATTTTTTTGCTCAAAATTTGTACTAAAAGTATCCATCAAGGGTAATTTTGTGTGGAGAATCGATTGCGCACATTTTCGAGCCATGAAAACGCTTCCCTGACCCTGATTCAGAGAATTTTGCAACGATAGACTGAAAAAATCGTTACAAAATTACCCGAATCAGGGTCAGGGAAGCGTTTTTGTGGCTCGAAAATGTGCGCAATCGATTCCCCGCACAAAATTACCCTTGATAGATACTTTTAGTACAAATTTTGAGCAAAAAAATTTGGGGGCAAAAAATATATTACCAATTCTAATATATTCTGTCCACAGAGGTATTGATAAAGACTGAATAAAGTACATATTATGTCTTGATAAGACTTTTAAAACTCGCCAATAATAAAAAAAGAAGATTCTTCATAAAAAAGATAACAATTTCATTTTGTTCCTATCATTTTACTCTGTAATCTATTCTCATTCAAGAAATTAGCGTTTGTGCATCATACTCTTATAAGGCTGGTTATCCATTTCTTTCAAGTATGTCCTTTATCGTCAGTCTTAGGCTGCGTTCAAGTGTATGGAAAAGTCATGGGAAAATCATCAAAAAAAATTTTTTAATTTAAAAATAAAAAATTTTGAATCCAGAACATACGTGGGCAACGGGGGGGGGGGGGGAGAGTGCCACCCCTGATCGATTCACTCTAAATGCCGACAATTGAGGGGATCACCTCAAATTTTCAGGCGATTGGTATAATTTTTGAGGCGATTGGAATCGATTCAAAAACTTTCCATTTTGAACAAAAAAATTTTTGAGGGTTCCCCTGAGAGGATCGTCTCATCAAAGTGCCGAACCCCCCCCCCCCCCCCCCCCCCCCCCCCCCCCCCCCCCCCCCCCCCCCCCCCCCCCTCCTACGTGCCCATGTATCATCCAGAACACCCTTATTAAGTATGCTGAACAATGTAAAAAAAAGAATTAGGTCAAAATCTGAAAAAAATTTTTGATGATTTTTCTATGACTTTTTCCATACGTATTTTGATATCGCCCGGTATATAGTCCGTTTTTAGTCCAAACTGCTTTTTTCCCGATGTGACCTAATGGTTAGCACGCCAGACTCACAGATTATAGTCCCTGGTTCAATCCCGCCCTGAGCCATTACTTTTTTGCATTGTTAAATTTGATGAAAAGTTTTGCCTAGGGGTAAGCCTTAGGTCTAGGCTTTAGGCTTAGGCCTTAAGCTTAAGCTAGACCTTAGGTATGGGCTTCTTACCATTATGCATTATAATGCACATGCCTAGGCAACATAGGGGAAAAAATGGTCCAGAAACGGACTATAAACCTGGTAACTTTTAAAATATTGCAGTGTCATATGGAAAGAAGGAAATCCAATGTCTGGGTCGCTCGTTTCATCCTGGTATGTTATATGATTGTCGAAGTGACTCCCTTATTCCGGCTTTAACGCTTTGGGATCTAGACACTCTAAAGAGCGCCATGAACCGTCATAAGCAACCATATACCAACTACGAGCTAATCGCCGAAGATAGCTTGAGTGAAAAGACTTTGAAATTGGGTGTTGACGCTAGTTTGAAGCTCAGCTTTTTGAGTGGTATGGTAAAAGTGGGTGGATCGGCACATTATTTAAACGATCGGAAAAAATCGACTAAACAAGAACGAGTCACGTTGAAATATTCCACCATATCACACAATGATGCGCTCTCGATGGACCATTTGGGTCCGGGCGATATTCAACACCCGCAAATCTTTGAGAAAGGCGATGCGACACATGTTGTTCTCGGAGTGGAATACGGGAACGATGCCATCTTTATATTCGATCGTGACGTCGGCTTCAATGAAATAATCAACGAGGACAATGAAAGTCTGGGTGTGGCGATGAACCTATTCATTAGAGAGATTGAAGGAGCAGAAAAAGTCAGCATGAGTGAAGGCCAAAAGAATGTATGCGAAAAAATCCACTGCACCTTCTACGGAGACCTAGAGTTGAATAAAAGTCCTTCGAATTTCATCGAAGCCATGGGACTCTATCATGATCTTCCTGACATTATCAAAAAATGTGGTCCAGTGCCCAAAAAGGCATGGCTTTATCCGCTGGAAAAACTGGATAGCAAAGCTGCAAGACTGGTGCGCGAGATTAGTCTCAGCCTAGTGAATCAAACCGAAATGCTGCTCGAGAATTTGCACGAGGCCGAAATGAATGCTGCGGATATATGGAAATTGTGTCATCCGATATTCGCCAATCAGCGACACCAAGTCGAGAATTTCCGACGCTCTCTAATTGAATTCAAAAATGGATTTCAGAAGAAGCTAGTACCACTATTGCCTCAAATTAGAGGAGGTGTAATGGAGGAAGAAAGGTTGGCAGAGCTAATCGAAGGACTGCTTCGTTCTCCGTTTAACCCCGAAAATGTGAAGTTATGGTTGGATGGGAAAAAGTATGAAGTTGAAATGCTCAATCATTTTTTTCAACAGTTACAAGAGAAGCTGCATAACTACGAAGTACTTATTGCTTTAACGCGTTCCGAGGCCGACAAAATGTTGAATAATATAGATTATGAGGCGGTGGTTGGTTTCGCCTTCAACATATCGATGAAGTCCGACCCATTTCTGGATGATCTACACGATTACTTGCGAAAAAATCCACGTGATGTTGCGGACTGTATAAAGCCACAGTTTCTGCATCAAGACCAATCTGTTAGATTAAGAATGAGGAAGAATATGAATGCCTTTCTCAAATTTATTTCGCTCAATTGCAAGAACAAAAATGGAAGTCTCGAAAAATTTTTTGAAGATGTGAAAAAAGAAGACATGAAAAAGACCAAGTACATGGTTTACGCTGACGACAAAGATGTTGGCAATCAATATGCAAGAATCGTGCTGCACAACCTTGTGAAAGGCACTGAAACGGATTTCACGCCACCATCGGCTCCGGGACGTCCGCATGTTGAGGAACAGAATCCTGGGGTTCTTACATGGACCAAGCTTGAAGAAGGCTTCGAGCATGTTAACTATTATGAATTGCAGTATATGATATGCAAGAATCGTGCTGACGACGAAAAGGAAGAGTGGGACAAGACTGAACATAAGAAATGTGACTTGAATTATATCGATATTTCGGATCTGAAGATTAATGGAACTTATATTTTCCGAGTTTGTGGTGTTAGTCCGGGTGGTGTTGGCGAATTTAGTGAGCCAGCGATTATCGCCCTTAGATCTGAAGAACGGGATGTAAGTTGTAGCATTTTCAGGATCCCATGCTTCAGTGGTACTGGGCTTGTCTCACAAGGAAGGGGTCACAACTTAGTTTCTTCGATTTTGCCCAAACATATGCCAATTTTTTACCCATGGTGGGAGTAATAAAAAATCGCAAAAAATTTTTCCTACTGACACCCCTATGGGAAGATAGGGCCCAAAATGTGGTTTTTGGGGTCAAAACTAGGGTGCAAAGAAATGGTCATAACTTTTTTTGGTTAAAAGCTTTTTCATAACTCTTTTTGCATTTGACGGCGGGTGAAAAGATGCAAATTATGGTATATTAACTTTTGCCTCAAACCTTTGTCTTCATGATTAAAAACACCTTACAAAAATGACACCATTTTTCTTTAAAAAAATCGAACTTTCGAGGGTCTCAATTCGACTTTATTTTTCTCGAATAGGCTTTAAATCGACTTAAAAAACTGTTTCTAGGTCAGAAAAACACTTTCTGATCGTTTTTGGAGTAAGTTTTGAAAGTTCGATTTTCGACCTCTGGTGGCCGGATGGCCTAGCGGGTCCAGTGGGGGTCGAAAATCAAACTTTTTTGTAAGGCGTTTTTAATCATGAAGACAAAGGTTTGAGGCAAAACTTAATATACTATAATTTGCATCTTTTCACCCACCGTCAAATGCAAAAAGAGTTATTGAAAAAGCTTTTAACCAAAAAAAGTTATGACCATTTCTTTGCACTCTAGTTTTGACCCCAAAAACCACATTTTGGGCTTATTCTATCTTCCCATAGGAGTGTCGGTAGGAAAAATTTTTTGCGTTTTTTTATTACTCCCACCATGGGTAAAAAATTGGCATATGTTTGGGCAAAATCGAAGAAACCAAGTTGTGACCCCTTCCTTGTCAGACGTCCCTCAAGGCTGGTTCAAACCCCGCATGAGGCCAAATGATTTTGTCTAATAGTAACATCCTCTTCGGATGGCTCTCTAGAATGCTCGGCATTACATGGCATTAGCGCGGTCGGCGGATGATGTCGTTGTCGGACGTCACGTCTCCTCCGAGTGGAGTAGACCTAGAGTCCGGCTCGAGGGGAGGCAAGCTACGGCGCTCAGGCATGTCCTGTCTCTAGAGGATATCCGAGTGTTGCGGCGCCGAAAGGACCTAGAAACTCACAAGCGTGGTGACAGTGCAGAACGATCTGTAAATGCCGAGCATACCGAAGTGGAAAGACATCGGAGTCAAGTACAGTGGTACTGGGCTTGTCTCAGGCTCCCCTCAAGGCTGGTTCAAACGCCGCTTGAGGCCAAATGATTTTGTCTAATAGTAACATTCTCTTCCTCTTCGGATGGCTCTCTAGAATGCTCGGCATTTTTCGAAAATTAACTTTTTAGCGTCTTATTGTTGATATCATACGAAACTGCGAATCTATGAACAAACTTACTGGTTATTTCTATACAGAGGCTCATGTAGTTTGTTTGATGAAGAGTTTGACCGTGCTTGCTTATAGTGGGCCAGATTCATCTCTTGTTACAATGGAGAAATTAGAGAGCTCATTCAAATTTCTTGAATATCCTACGTCCTTTACAGCTTCAACTCATCAATTATTGACGGAAATTTCGGCGGCTTTTCATCACGAAAATATCGCAATGGAGGCTATAAAAGCGTTGCTTTATAGTGTGATAAATAAATTTGTTGATTTATCGAAATTTTTTGGACAGTTGGAAGTTTTTGAGGTGAGAATTTTTGAGCCATTTCAAGAACACATTGTGTTCTTGCCGGGTCTGGTCTTTATGGTAAGCATAAGGCTTAGTCTTAGGCATAGCCTTAGCTTAACCTTAGGCTAAGGCTTAGTCTTAGACAGCCTAAGGCTGTCTAAGGCTGTCTAAGACTGCTTAGCCTAAGGCTAATCCTTTTTCCTGAGAAAATCTAATCAGTTCAGATTTTCCCGAAAAAACAGATTTCCCTGTAACATATATAAAGTTTAGTCATCTGAAGGGGGATCTTCGACTAAGATTGCAACAATTTTGGAAGAAATTACTGCACTGTCCGAGAAATGCATAAGAGTTTCTGACGATGTTAATTCAAAGTTTGAACATGTTTTAAAAGTATTTGACGAACTTCTTTATCAAGTTCATCAACTATCAAGTACTTTGCGTGATTCGCGAAAAATTCTAGAAAACTCGAAGATAAAATTCGATGAATTGGAAGTAAAGCTTCGAATTATTGTTCATTTCTTTGGCAAAATTAAAATTATTATTAAAGAGGATATAATTGGACATATCGAGCGTTTCAAAGAGGCCCTTAAAGTAAGTCATTAATCATTTCTATGATAATATACTGAATTTTAGATTAAACAAATGATTTCCATGCGTCGTGAAGCACTCATATCAATCGCTTTTTGTGTTCAAGTTTCAAATGTCTTAGAGTTATATGTTTTGATTTCTGATAAATTTGTCATACCAGATTTAGGAAATGCTGTTGCAAAACTCGTTTTAACTCCGGAAAAGGCTAAGGTAATGCTCTAAATTAAAAAAAAAAGTCTCAGACTCTACTCCCAATCCCATACAAGGCACGAATACTTGGACATTCAGGTTTTCGGTTTTACAAAAACAGTATAGAACATCCATAAAGTTAACATACAATTTTATAGTGCTGAAAGCCACATTTTTAAAATTTTTCCTGAAAGAGTGGGGGTCAAATTTTTCCATCATTATGTTGGTTTTGGTCCCTATGCATGCAGAGCGAAAAAGGGCAAAAAATAAAAAATTTGTAAGGAAATATTTGTTATTGAAAATTAATTTTAGCAACAACTTAAAGAATTAAAAGAAAACTATGATAAGGAAGAAGTTCTGATCAAACAAATGGTCGCAGAAAAGCAAAAAGATTACCATGATCGTACTAGAGAACAAATTGAAGGTTTTTCGGACAAAATGAATCAAGCTTACGCACGAAATTCTATTTGAAGAAACAAATTGCCTAGAGGAATAACCCCTTGGATGAGGACGGTGCTAATCGGCAATAGGTATCCAATAAAACTTTATGTATCCAATGAATTTTTATGTATTCAATAAAATTTTATGTATCTAATGAAAAAATTGTGGCACTATTACTTTTTTCACGTTTATTTTCACGCTTACTTTTTTCACTCTTACTTTTTTCACTTTTCCGCACAATACTTTTTCTTTTTGCACAATTTATTTAATTTTTCGGGAAAAGTATCGAGCGGAAAAGTGAAAAAAGTAACGTGAAAAAAGTAAGAGTGAAAAAAGTAACGTGAAAAAAGTAACATGAAAAAAGTAAGCGTGAAAAACCAAAAACGTGAAAAAAGTAATAGTGCCAAAATTGTCGACACGCTCACCAAAATGACGAAGAATCTTCCAACATATTTTCAGTTAGAACAGGGTCTATTTTCAAATTCCCATCTATCTAGAGAACGTTAAATTGTGTTTTTCGCCAATTTTACCAATTTATTGGTTTTTTTACAATTATTGGAATTTTTTACATATTAGCATCAAAAATTTTATTCATAAAATTCAAAATTTTCATCATCAACAATTCGATATTAACATTTTTATACTTGATAAAATTCTCATCAAGAGTTTTTGCTAGATGCTCCGCAATTTTCTCTACTACCGGTGGAGTAAAATAAGGTAGATTGAAGTATTTACAAAGTCTTCGATAGTAGTCAAATTTAGATGCTCCAAAAATGTGGAAATGCGAGATCGGTTTTCTTGCCTTTTAATAACATTTTTTCAACAAATTTATTTAGAATACAACAAATAACAATTACAACAAGATTTATTCAAAATGTCCGCCTTTTGCATCCATGCAGGCCTTCAGTCGCTTCGGAAAGTTGTCCACGATCTTGATCAAAGTTTAAGATTTCGTTCCATGCCTTCTTCAAAGCTCGCTTCAAGGATTCTACATTCGGGTGGTTTCGCATACGCTTTTTCTTCTAGGATGCTCCACACAGAGTAATCCAAAGGGTTCAAATCTGGTGAGTTTGGCGGCCATTCACCGTCGTTGTTGCGCCAATGGGTACCGACCGATATGAAATCAGGGCAATTCGAACGAATAAAATTTTGGGTCTCGATTGCTTTGTGTCCTGGGGTTCCGTTCTGTTGAAAAGTCCACTCATCGTCGCTAAAAGCATTGTCGGCTCATGGGATAAGATTCGTTGCTTCCGGTTTCTTCGAATCTCCTGATTGTTCGAGATACTGTCGACGGTTCAATATCAAGAAACCGCGCAATTTCACGTACTCCTTTTCCATTTTCATGCGCTCTAATTATGGCAGGTCTCAATTCATTCATTTTAACACTAAAAAAATTTTTAAATGAAATTTGTTGAAAAAACAATGAAAACGCAACAAAAAAATCAAGTGTTGCAGTTTCATCTCGCACCATGTACATTTAACCCATTTTCCACCACTGATGCATATATGCATCGCAACAAAAATGCAATAGAAAAAATTTATTTTTATAACATAAAGGGATGAATGATGGCTTAAACGAAACGGGTGGTTACGCTGAACAAATAATAGTCAAAGTTTTCGATAGGAAAATATTAAATTTTTTCAAAAATATAATCAAAAGTTCGTTGAACAGTAATTTTTAGGTCGAAAATAAGCTAAACTTTGAATGATTTTAAAAAATTCATATAATGAGTTGACCAAAAAGTTTTTTATACAGATTATTAGTTTAATGCATGAAGAATATGTTAAAAATAAAATTTAAAATTCGCCAATATCATCTAACCGTTGTAATTGAGCTTAAATGACTGATGCATATATGCATCAGTGGCCACGAACCGGTAAAATGCTTCAAAATCACCTGGACCCATTTCTCACAAGAAAATGGAACGTCGTGTGCTTGACAGTGTTCGATAGGGCGGGAAAAATCACTGGACCCAGGTTTTATTGAATAAATTACTTCAAAGTAGTCTAATTTAACTCGGATTCAGTGTACCATGTACACTAAACAACCACAGACAAAATGTGAAAAATGCGATCCGGAATGCTTCAAAGATTTTCATATGCCATAAAAAGGAGCTTTATTTTTCGAGAATTTCTAATATTTCTCAATTCTTAAAACTCATTTTGACCAGTTGTAATCTTATTATAGCTAATTTTTTTATAAACAATTAATTTTGAAGCATTTTACCGTTTTGTGGCCACTGATGCATATATGCATCACCCCAGAAATCTGAATTTTTAATATAATGTCTGGGAAATTTTTTTACAGATCTAAGTTTTAGGCCATCCTAAGCATTTCTGAGCAAAAATTTTCAAAAATGTATACAATGCTGAGTTCTGGCAGAAAATGGGTTAAAAACTATTTTCCTCCTGATCTTTCAATGTTTTTGAGAGAAAGTAAAACTAATATAAAAGTGGCAAATAAAATTTCCTACCAAAAAATTGTAAAAATCCGTTTAAGTTCATCGGCAAGTAAATGCATACGGTGGTGAGATTGATTCGACTGAAGCTCCACTTCATTTAGAAGTTCTTTCAAAGAGTTTATATCAGCCAATTTAGTAGAACTACGTCCAAAAGAACTAATATTAGCAAGAGTACTCATTTCCATTTATCTAAATAAATATAAAAAATTTCATATGCCTAAATTCAAATCAAATAAACGTGGCTATTGAAAAGGTTTTCTGTGATAACATTTTAAAATTCCATCCAAGTGAATAGTTGAAAAAAATTTTTGGGTTAAACTTCGATCCAACTGATGATCAGGAAAAAGTTATACAGTGGATTCTCGATAGTACGGTCCCCCAAAATCAAAATTTCAAAAAATCATATCTCCGTCAATTTTAATGCTATATTTTT
>OZJO01020283.1:0-11023 GCA_900406225.1 Acrobeloides nanus
GCGCAACAATCACTTCTTCGTATGACGGTGATGGATTGTATAAAGGTATAGCTTCTTCATAAGGCGGAGGTGGTTGTAAATTAGACATTATGCAAAAATAATGATCTATCGAAATTTAGTAAAAATTTGACTGATTGTTTTCATTGAGAAATAGCTTTATAAGCAAAAAAAGAAAAAAAATATCATTATGGAATTTGATGGATGGCTGAGAAAGGCCATTTACTGATAACAGTAAAATGAAAGACCTACCTTGTTTGTGCAATTATGAAGTGAGCCAGAGCATTCTTTCGTACGACGAACTATGACAGAAACTGCTGCCCGGAAATGCTTATCGAATTTAATTATAGAAACAAAATCAAAAATTTGATCAATTTTTTAAGGTTATCTACTTTTCAACCATTTTTTTTGCTTTCATATAAATATCTGAAAATACTTTCTCAACAAAACAAGATTAGGTACCAAAAATGACTATATTGATGAAATTGGCTTGTTGCGAAAAATCTAGCAGAGTTTCATAATTTGTGATATTTACAAGAATTATAAAGGAAGTCACGAGGAATTTTAATCTTTTTTACCTACGCGTTATACATCTAGAACCGGGGAGAACCGCGAGCCTCCAAAAAATGAACATTTATTGAAAAAGCAAAAATATTTTAACGAGGATCGAATTGCGCCTTTCCGACTAAAGAACTGGGGAACCGAGCTCTTCGAGCCCGGAAGGGAGAAGAAGTTTGTACTCGGTTATGTTGCAAACTCGTAGGCGGTCATTTGTATACCTAAGTCAACCTGGGCGCGGCCCAATTGACCAATCTACATCATTTCCGGCCAATTTATCTAATATACCTCTAGGGTACTCCCGAATCGTCAATCTCTTGTTAACGCCGATATAACTTTAATTAATAAAAGAATAAAAATAATCAATATAACAGATAGATTTTAAACTGTCGTATTATCATTATTCGTTGTCGTATTGCCAGAACGCCATAATGGGATTCTAACAATTCTGATACCAAAGTAGCCAAAGAAAAGCATAACCACTACAATGAATATAAAAATTATCGAAATCATTATCGCATAAAAAATGTCCAAGAAAATTGTTACTGCAGCAAAAACATAATCTTCCTCAGTGATATCACCACGCTGACCATGTATAATAAGCTGAAAAAATAGAACAATTTCATACAATTTTCACGAATAAGTAAAGGAGAGGCTCAAGAGAAGGACAAGAACATAGAACGCTGTCTCCAACGATGGATCAATGGCTCAGTTGATTAACAGTCTGACCATAGGCCTGTATATAACATCGATTTATAGGTACGTCATTCCCGTTCAATCCCCTGTCGTTGATCCCAATTTTTGGTATGTATATGCAGGCGCCCCCGTCTTTATTAATACACAGACGTGTACAATCTCCCCGAATTTCGGTGGGGTCGCCCGCAGGCCAAAATGGGTTTTCGCTCGCAACCCGCAGGCCAAAATGACTTTTCGCCGCAAATTTTGCGGGCGAGACCCATTTCGCCCACATCCCGCGGGCGAAATGAGAGAAAAATTAGAAGGGCTCCCCTTATGATTTTTCCCAATAATTTTCTAAAAAAAAAGATCGATTTTTCGCCCGCAACAAGTCTAAATTTTCGGGGGGTGTTTGTACACGTGTATTAATACATACCTGTATACTTATCATCAAATAAATAATCCCAACAAGAAGCAAAATTAAAGCATATATAGTCACAATAAATTCCATTTTTAATACAAAGATATTCAACATATGTACGATACCAAAAGCAATTAGTGCTATTAGAATTTGACAAATAACGCCAACATAACTTTAAATTTTTTATATTTAAGATTGCTCAACAAAATGGCTTTTCATCTTCACGAAAAAAAAATTATTTAGATCTACAAAAATTGACCCAGGTTTTTTCTATGTGGTAAATCATTTCGCACATTACCAAATCGTGATCAGAGCCCGAAAAGTTTGGGTGCGGGTGCTAGCATCTAAAGCATCCATGGATGCTTTTGGGTGCTGATGGGTGCAAGTACCCATGGATAGGGATGTTACATGCCAAAATAGAAAAAGTGGCAAATACCATGCTAAAACGTGGCATTTTTTCGGTTGAAATTTGAATTTTTTTCAAAAATCGAATTTTGGTTAAAAATCGAAATTATTGCTCAAAATTTATTGAAATTATCGGTCCTAATGAATTTGATCTTTTCTTTAAAAAACGTCCAAAAACGTGGCAGCGTGTTCTTTGGATTCTTCATCGGATAGCCAGTCGATGTTTGTGTCTCTGCCAACGATAAGAGGTGTCTTTTATTGGTCAACTTCGGCTAGGAAATCACTGTAGAGGTCCAAGAAGGCGACCTTCGCTTCATCAGTGTTGTTTGGACGACGGTAGATCGAGGCAATGACGATGTTCTTCTTTTCAGTTGTCATCTTGCTGCTCATCAGTTCGATATGGTTTGTTCCAAATCGGTAGGACTTCGGGTTTAGATTCTTGGCGTAAATTCCACCACTGTTTGCTCCAGTTATACACACTTACTGTACACGTACAATACAAGTAATCTTATATTACTCATACAACCCACGCAAACATGGACATGCACACGTACATATTCATGTGTCAAGAAAGTTAAACATGTTTTTAAGAGACGAAAATACAAATTTTTAAGGAAAAACCAATAAATCCCCTGAATCCGAGTCAGAATGATACTTTCGCTTCGGCCATGTGCGCAATCGATCTATCGCTAGGGTCATTTTTAAAGATCCCATTAATTTTTCTTGATGATGAAAAGCCAATTTTTTTAGGCATCCTGTAATTCATCTAATATTAGTATACCTAATCAGACCATATTTAGTTTGAATCGTGAAAATAGCTATTCCGACACAAAATATCGTTAACATTATGAGTCCTGGGAAAACAGCACATAAACGAACATCGCTATTAACCAATATAAGTGGGTATGCAAAGCAAAGATTCTAAAAAATTATTATGGATTTTATTAAAGATTGTCAGAATTGGTATAGAAAAGTCAATCAATGAAAAATTTCAGATTTGACATATGATTCTTTTGTTCTGAATAAGACAGTACATGGTTAGACCAAGTCCAAGTAAGTTAGACTTAGATCTTTATTTTTATTTTCGTATAGTAACTTTTAAAATTTACCATTGTCGTCAAGATTATCAGATTGGCAGGGAAATTTCGCTGAAGCGGACGAAGATAAATGAACACAAACGCGAGTAAAAAGTATATTACTCTAAATAAAAGACTTTAATAAAGTAAGCTCGAACCGAATACCTCGATCGAAACGATTAATCGTTTCAATAATCGAAAAAAGAACTCACTGGACTGAGATGAAATTGATATAATATTTAGAATGACATGACATCGACGATGACATGACATCGCCTTGTCGTGTCACTGAACATGTCATTGTTATCGATAAAATGACATCTCAAACGTTTTATGTCATTTCAAAAAGTGACTGACGTCAACGTAACACTGCATGTGAACGATCCATATTAACACTTATATGTAGAATCGGGAGATCGAACACCTTCGGCGCTCAAGGGATTGTCCCAAAATTTTTTTCGCATTTTTCAGTTCAATTTTTTAGATTCTTATCGACCAAATATCTAAGATGAGAAGGCAAAAATGAAAAATTGAATTTTTAATTTTTTCAGAGGGGATACCCCCTCTGAATTTTTGGTGTCGTTTTTCTTCTCTCACCGAGCTCTTTCCAAAAATCTAAGTCGTAACGGGATTGGACTTAAGGTTACAAAATTCAGACATTTCTCGTTTAATATTAAAAGATGACCCTCAATCGTATTGTATTCCACTTCGTGAAAAGTGAGGCCCAAAATAGGGCCGGGTAGAAAATTTAAAAGTTTTTTTAAAGTGACCCCTTAGAGGTAATTTTATGTGGGGAATTGATTGCGCGCACTCCCGAACTTGGAAAATGCTTCCTTGACCCTGATTCAGGGAAGGAATCGGTGTATTGAAGCGAAAATCAAATATTTTCGGATTTTTATGAAAAAACCGTCGATTCTTAGGTTGTTCTAGGCGATGAATCTATTGCTCGCACTCCCAAACCTTGGAAACGCTTCCTTGACCCTGATTCAGGGAAAGGATTGGTGTTTTGAAGCGTAAATCTGAAAGAGCGATTTTTTGGTTTTTTCCCTGAATCAGAGAGCGTTTTCACGGTACGGGAGTGAGCGCAATCGATTCCCCACCTAGAAAAACCTAAGAATCAACGGTTTTCTCATAAAAATCCGAAAATGTTTGATTTTCGCTTCAATATATCAATTTCTCTGAATCAGGGTCAAAGAAGCATTTTCAAGGTTCAGAAGTGCGCACAATCGATTCCCCGCATAAAATTACTCCAAAGGGGTCACTTATAGATGACAAAACAATTTTTTTATTTTCTACCCGGCCCTATTTTGGACCTCACTTTTCACGAAGTGACCATAAACCGCACCCCCTTTAATCTTACATGCTAATCAAAATAGTGAAATTAAGAATATCTTGGTTTCCATTAGTGATCATTTTTGGTGAAAAAAATGGAATTACATATGGCAGACTGCTCATGCTTACCCATATTGTCATCTAAAATAGATATATTGAAAACGTGTGATACATTGTCACTTACACATTTTGTAAGGTACATATGTGTACACACGAATACACATGTATCATGTCATATACACATATCACGGCGGCCCAAAACGTGCAAAAAGTGGGAACACCCCCAAAAACGCTATAAAATCGGGCAGAAACTTGTGTAGGGGCTTTTTCTATATAGAAATCGATTGCGCGCATTTTTGAAGCCTGAAAAATTTTTCGAGTTTTATTTTTTTTAAATCCCCGAGTACAAAAAATCGACGCATTTTATTCACAAATACCGAAGTTTTTCAACATGAGCTTTTAAGCTTATACTATAGTAGAAGCAATTTTGAAGATGGTATATTCCATGATCAGACAACTTTTTTTTCAAAATTTTTTTTTTGAAAGTTGTTCAGCATAGCTAGAAATAACAGAATATCCCGAAATATCGAACAAGTATTCCCGTGTTAAGCATATAAAGATACGTTTTTTGAGAAAAAACCATGTGTTCCCACTTTTGGAGCACTTTGGTCCATAGTGCATATGTCATATGTACACGAACTATTTCTTGAGTACACAACACATGTATCATGTACTTGGATTATTTTATAACACAATAAATGTGTACATAAACACATGTGTACACAGATCATGATTTTTAAATTTCAACTTCTTACCATTCCCGAAATAATTAGAAACACTTTTCTTATGAATGCATTTCGAATAGGGGTGTCGTTTTTCAATCCCTTTTTAGTTGGAATATTAGAAATACCATTTTCTAGATTCGGATTAGTAACCCTGACAGGCGCAACAATCACTTCGTCGTATGACGGTGGTGGATTGTATAAAGGTATAGCTTCCTCATAAGGCGGAGGTAGTTGTGAATTAGACATTATGAAAAAATAATGATTTATTAAAATTTGGTAAAAATTTGACTGATTGTTATCATTGAGAAATATAGGCAAAAAGAGAACAATATCATTAAGAAATGTGGGTGGCTGAGAAAGGCCATTTATTGATAATAGTAAGGTGAAGACCTACCTTGTGTTATGAAGTGAGCCCGAGCATCCTTTCGTACGACAAACTATATCAGAAGCTGCTGTCTGGAAATGCTTATCGATTTTTTTTAATTATAGGAACAAAATCAAAAATTTAGTAATTTTTTAAGGCTATCAACTTTTCAACCATTTTTTTCTACATAAATATCTGAAAATACTTTTTTGACAAAACGCTTTGAAAATGACCGAGATATGCTCAAAAAACCGATAGTATAAGGCTTGTATATAGGTGGTATGTTGGAAGGCCTGTAGTTCAAAATGTTTCTTCCCAGGGAGAGCGCGGGTGTCTGGGGTACTAATCACTTGACTATGGGCTTGCTAAAAATTGAACTGGCTCAGAAACGGACTGTAGAAAATTTGGATAATTGTGGCGCAGTGGGTAGATTTCCTATTCTCTTGTATTGTGACTCAGATATAACGTTTTTCATGGCTAGCTTTACGAAAAATGTCGGCTACTTGGCAAAGTAGATAAGTCTGTCCGATCTGACAAATTAAGCAACGTTGGACCCGCAAGTTCGATCCCACTAGGGTGAAAATTTCGATATACATATATATATTTCGATATATCTCCTTACAAAGAATGAAGCAAAATTTTTTTGCTCTATTGTTTGTAGATCAAAATTTTGCCCTAGTGGGATCAAACTTGCGGGCCCAACGTTGCTTAACTTGACAGATCAGAAGGTCGGCTTCCTTATCCACTTCGCTAAGTAGCCAACATTTTTCGTAAAACAAGGATTGTCACTTTTTAACTTGTGCATTCCTATAGTCGAAATTTTTTTGGCTACCATGAAACTTTTTATTGAATCAGGCAACGTGTACATTGAAAAAAAGAAACCCTATATATAGCTTTTTGATGCATCCCTGCGTGATCGGATAAAGGAAAAATAAGGATTAGTTAGTACCTGATTCAATAAAAAGTTCTCTCATAAATCTGTTATTGTACCTATATAGTTTTTTTAAAATAAATTTTTTTAATAATTTAAACTCTGCTTAATGGGAAGGTTCAAAAAAACTGGGGCCCATGCGATACACCAATCCTTCCCTGATTCAGGGGCAGGGAAGTATTTTCACGGTTCAACAATGCTCGCAATCAATTCACAGCCTTAAAAAACCACCTAGACAGCCAGTTTTGTTGGTGAAAATCCGAATTTTAGTTCATTTTCGTTTTAATATACCCACCCTTTTCCCTGAATCAGGATCAGAGAAGCATTTTCAGAGCTCAGGAATGTGCAAAAAATATTCCTTGCCTAGAAGCTTATGGAAGACATAATCCACTAGTCTTTCGAAGTTTGATCATATAGATTGAAGAAAATACCGATGGCGAAAAAGCAGTTCATGTACTAAACAATCTCGAACTAATTGGACTGAAACCATTCAAGGACTTTCAAGACCCTTAAAAACCCACTTACCTGTATATGAATGAATGCTCACCTAATATTGGGACTCCTGTACCTGTGTGAAGAAAACACACAAATTTTAAAAGACAAGAACTGGAAATTCTTAATGTGATCCGCATTATACATGATCAGAAATGGCGATACCCCGTCGATCACCATGCACAATTTGAACAAGAAATGGATAAGAGCAAGAGATGACATCTACCAGAACATGATCGGAGTTGTAAACTCGATACTCCGAGATATCTATGGGGAAGCAAATGATGAATCATTGAAACTCATGAAAAAACTTCTAAATGCTTTTATGACTAAAAAGTGATTTTAATGTGTTTGAAGTGCTTAAATCTCATGAGCGGTGATATATCGGAAAAATCATAAACACATATAATAAGTGCCAGCTTTCATATGATGTGTCGTCCAATCGAATTACGAAGTAGTTCTTTTACGATCGTACTGAACATAGTAACTGGTGTAGATAGTCAAATTTATTTTAAGCAACTTAAATAAATAAGCAAAGATAATAACAGATAATAAATATATTTTAAGCTGTCGTATCATCATTATTTGTTGTCGTACCGCCAGAACGCCATAATGGGATTCTAACACATCTGACACCAAAGTAACAACAAAAAAGCATAACCGCTACAATTGCTATAAAAATTATCGAAATTATTATCACAATAGCAATGTCCAAGAAGATTGTTACTGTAGCAAAAACATAATCTTCCTCAGTGATATCACCACGTTTACCATGCATAATAAACTGAAAAAATAGAACAATTTCATACAATATTCACGAATACACACACCTGTATACTTGTCATCAAACAAATAATCGCAAGAAGCACAACAATCAAAGCCTGTATAGTCACAATAAATTCCATTTTTAATACAAAAGTATTCAACAAAGTTACAATACCAAAAGCAATTAGTGCTATTAGAATTTGACCAATAACGCCGATATAACTTTAAATTTTTTTATTTAAGATTGCTCAACAAAATGGCTTTTCATCTTCATGAAAAAATTATTTAGATCTACAAAAATTGACCCACGAGGGGGGTTTTTTGGCACTATAACTTTTGTGACGAATTGAGTTTGTCACGCTAACTTGTACGTACACATATCCATGTGTCAAGAAAGTTGAATATGTTTTAAGAAACGAAAATACAAATTTTTTAGGAAAAACGAATAAATTCCCTAAATCGAATCAGAATGATGTTTTAACGATTCGGCCATGCGTGCAATCGATCTAGGGTCATTTTTAAAGATCTCATTAATTTTTCTTGATGATGAAAACCCAATTTTGTAGGCATTCTGTAATGCATCTAATATTAGTATACCTAAGCAGACCATATTTAGTTTGAATCGTGAAAATAGCTATCCCGACACAAAATATCGTTAACATTATGAGTACTAGGAAAACAGGACGTAAACGAACATCGCTAGTAACAAATATAAGTGAGTATCCAAAGCAATAATTCTAATAAATTATTAAGGGGGGTACCGTTTGCGTCTCTATCACCGAAAAAAACTTTTTTCTTCAAATTGGCTGATTTTTATTTGGGGGCTTTCGGACACGAGAAATCGATTGGTCAAGTCCGAGTTCCGAAAAAATTTTTGTAATCCCCTATCGGGGGTACCCCATGTTCGAAAACCCCCAAGTACCAAAAATCAGCCAATTTAGAGCCAAAATAAAAAAGTTGAAAAATTTTTTAACATGGGTACCCATGTTTTCCATGACCCCTGATAGGGGTACCCCATGTAACTTGAATTTTTTTAAAATTTGCATGGGGTACCCCTATCAGGGTCATGAAAAAATGTGTACCCCATGTTAAAAAATCAATTTTTTTCAACTTTTTTATTTTGGCTCTAAATTGGCTGATTTTTTGTACTTGGAGGTTTTTGAACATGGGGTACCCCGATAGGGGGTCATGAAAAATTTTTTCGGAACTCGGACTTGAATTTTTGAAACAAAATTTGAATTTTTGAAACAAAATTTGAATTTTTGAAAAAATTTGCATGTGTACCCCGATAGGGTATCAAAAAAAATTTTTCTGAATTCGGGGCTTGCGCCAATCGTTTTCTCATGCCCGAAAACGGCAATAGGACGGAATGTACCGCACGGTTTTTATAGGACTGAGTGCACAATGAATGAGCGCACGGACTGAGTGCACGGACTGAGTGCACAAGGACTAAGCGCACGGACTAAGTGCACGGACTGAGCGCACATTTTTGAAGGAAAATGTGCGCTCAGTCCGTGCATTCAGTCTTTGCGCGCTAAGTCCGTGCGTTCAGTCCGTGCGCTCAGTCCTTGTGCGCCCAGTCCGTGCACCGCACTTTGTGCGGTGCATTCCGTCCTATTGCCCTGAAAACCCACAAGAATAAAAAATCAGCCAATTTGAGAAAAATTTTTTCGGAGATAGAGCCGCAAACGGCACCCCTCTTTAAGGATTTTATTCAAGACTGTCAGAACTGGTATAGAAAAGTCATTAATGAGCGTTTTTATTTTCGCATAGTAACTTTTTAAATTTACCATTATCATCAAGATTATCAGATTGACAGGGAAATTTCGCTGAAGCGGACGATGACAAATAAACACAATCGCGAGTAAAAAGTATATTAATCTAAATAAAAGATTTTAAAAAAGACTTTAATAAAGTAAGCTCTATGTTGAAAGTCCGCTTCCGGCTTTCAATTTTTTTCACATTTTTTCCTATTTTTTCGTCAAAATAAAATTTAATCCTAGCGGCGAAGTCTAGCTTCATTTTTCCGACAAGGAGCCAGCTTTCAACATACTTCAACATCATGGTCCGACTTTGCCTATCGGTCCCGGTCCGTCCACATGATCTAAGCTGTGCCCTGAGCAGCTTCTTCTCTTTTTCGCCTTCATTATTCCATTCGTGCTGGCTGCAGAGATGTCGCTCATTTTTGTGATAGATTTTGATCTTTTTTATGATTTTTTGTGTGATTTTTAGAACTAATTTTAGTTGTAAACCCTTAATTTATCTGCTAATAAATTCTGTTTATTGGCCGGCTTTTACACTCAAACTTCTACTCACGATTTTGACCAGCGGTACCTTCCCCAGGCTCAAAACACTCGAACCGAATACCTATGGTAGAAAAAAACATCAATTTTTGCCAAATTTTGGGGCTTTTTATACTATTTTCGGGGCTAACCGAAAAAATTTCTTCTATACCCAAAAATCCTGCTGCTTAACTTTTTTCTACAGCTCACGAATATTTTGAGACCAAGATCTAAAAAAATGGTTCGTGCAAAAAAAAGTTATAACTTTTTAAAGTTTATAAAACAGTTTAAGACTATGAAAAAAGTTAAGTTCTTATGCTTTTAAAATGTTCACGGTTCGAGCGCGCTCCAAATTGAATTTATTTAGTGAGATTAACGCATGGGGAAGTTTTAAAAGCCATTTCGAGTCAAAATTCGAGAAGTAAGAAATTCAAAACCATGTCTGAAGCTCAATACCATCGATTTTACGTGTATTTTGTGAATTTTCTAATCTCTCTAAAACACTCAAGGTAATTTTTTCGGCCATAATTTCTCTCTGAAAGATGTATTTCAATATGAAGAACTTTTTCTAGCGTGGTTTCAAAATCAAAAAAATCCGAAAAAAAAGTTTTTCAGTCTCTCAATATTAACACTTATATGTATGATCCCCAATTGTGTTGTATTCCATTTGTGTAATTCATCTTCTATTTTTACTTATTCTTACATGCTAATCCAAAGAGTGACATTAAGAATTTCTTGGTTTCCATTAGTGATCATTAATGGTGAAAATTCTGGAATTACAAATGGCAGACTGCTCATGCTTACCCATATTGTCATCTAAAATAGATATATCCATAATTTTCAAGTTGTTGTATTTCTAAACGAATCTTTACAAAAACGAAAATGACCATATAATTCTTTGTTTTTCTTCTATCATATAAATGTGATATGTTGATTGCAC
>OZJO01020287.1:0-26396 GCA_900406225.1 Acrobeloides nanus
TTAGTGAAAAGAAAAGTGAGGCAAGTCAGACTTGCACCAAAGGCTCGAGGCAAGTAAAACTTGCATCAAAGGCAAGTTTTCTGACAGCTCTGGCCCCCGGGGCGTATCAGCCTATTGTGACCTTAGGCTGCAGGTCAAAAAGGTGGGCATCCCCCAGCGTGTGACTCGAGTTGGACTCAGATCAAGCAAAAATGATCTCCTTTTTAAAATTCAAAATTCTACATGATGGTGCAAATGGCACTTTGTGATTAGCCTCAATTTTTTTACAATGACTAAAATTGTGTTGCTAAAGTTTGGTTGCACTTTTGCTTCCGCTCAAGCATATTTTGCAGTTATTATTGAAGAATCATTACTTAATAATTTACATACTTATTACTTTGTTAATTGTAACCTTAAATTTTATTTTCAAGAAATTGCGTAGGAATCATTTTCTAAAGAAGATAGCCCAACACATGGTACGAGATGTATTTTCTATATAATTACTTCAAACATACTTATCAAACTGCACGAGTCATAGAACAAAATATTATTTATCATATTTCGTGCAGACGTCGGGCTGTGTACCTTTGTGTTTGTTTCATACGCTTATATTTTGGATTATATACGGTGGTCTTAGGAAACAGTAAAAATCACCCATGGCAACAGAGGACCAGAACCACGATATCTGGGAATCGGATGAAACTCAGCTGGAAAGTTGCGCCTATAACCATATAGTAAAACGGCATCCAACTTTTCCGATACTTTCAAACGGAGAAATCGGAATCGGACATTGAGTGACTCAGGAAAAATGCCAATTTTACTTTTTCCGCGATATCTTTTTTCCTGGAGGATTCACTCGAAACTAACTTCATATTGATTATATAAAGTGGGGTCGAGGAATCCCCCTGTATAAAAATTTTGGCCTGAAGTCAACTCCTTCAAGAAGATCTGCCACTTTTGAGTACCCCCAAAAACCCGTTTGTTGCATTCGTACTGGGCTATCTCCATGAGGAGACGCGGCCCTTACTAGAAGTTTTTCATCATAACTTTGATGGAAATAAATTTATACAGTTTGGATTGAAAACACATTTTTTGTCAAAAATATCCGAAAAATTGCAATATTTGGCAAAAATAGGCATTTTTGATGAAAAATTGGCACTTTTTATTAATAATTGATCCCCCTCCCCCTTGGCTACGCCATTTTTATTGAGAAAAATAATGTATTTTTACTTCATTTATAGCGAATGTAATGTATTTTTTTAGAAAAATTCGATATAACAAAAATTCGATATATCCCCCCCCCCCCCGTTTTATTCGATATAACTCCTCCCTGGGGTCGTTATATCGTAGGGTATTTTTTATTTGAAGCGTGTTTGACTGAAAAACCGGTACCTTTTAGGTACCCCTTAGAAATGTTGCCGGACCCTGGCCCAGCACCATTTCTCCATCACATTTTAGGCACATCCGTAAATTTTATTTGAGCTTTTTGGTCGCATTAAAATGAACATTACAAACCTTTATAATGATAATGAGCGCATTATAGCTGGAAGTATTATAATTTCGGTAAGTTTTACTATACATAGAGCTGTACTACATTGGATCTTGACCCCTACCACCCCTCCCTCATTCTGAAATGAGAAAAATCTAAATGGGCGTTCTTTGGTTTTAGACAATCCCGTTCAAAAAATAGCCTCCTAAAATTTGATCCAGCTACAACTCAGTAGGGTATTTTTCTTTGTTAGATTAATATTTGTTAAAATTGTTGAACTGCTAAATTTATAGATGTCGGCAATCGGCCTCATAACTCATTCTATTTCATTAATATACATAGCAAAAACATCGGCATTTTATAATGCATTTGGATATTTATGTATATCCAACGCAATAGCATCTATTTTATCCGAAATTGAAACGATCTTGTATTGTGGTCCAGTAACGATAATGTAAAGTTAATGAATAGTAAATCGGGTGCATATATGAAGAGGGGATATCGATTCTCTCACCCAGGCAGAAAGGCCTAAAAAATAGAGCTACCTCACGCAAGACCTCCACTTCTCCCTTAAAGTTCCCTGTGAAAAGTGGGTGGAAATTTCCACTCACCGGTAAAAATATAAGGGGTATTCTTAAGATTTTTTCGATTTTCGACCGACAAGGGGTGCACGTGCCCCTGGTAACCCCTTCTCTACACCACGGGGGATCCATTTTTGGTGTTTATAATTTTCAATTGTTTTTTTATAGGTCTCACGATCCAGTTCCCTTGAACTACATATATATTTTGGGACAAATTTCGGATGGACTTTCATATGTTAATTCCTACGCGCATATTTTCAAGTCAATAAATAGACACTTTGCTATATGCCGACCTTTTGAATACAATAAAAAGGTTACTAAAAAGCGTATTTATACAGCAGTAATCTTAGTTTGGTTAATTAGTTTTATTCAATCGTCACCATTTTTCTTAGGTAATACACAGGACAGTAGCTGAGGAAGGGGAGGGGGCACATGTCAAAACCTAAATCAGAGCCCCAATTCTGATTTAAGTTTCGTCCACGAATTTGCTCATTTTTCATATTTGAAATTTTTCTTGCATTACAAATGAGTTTCCTTACCCATATTCCCCTAAACATCCATTAACTGTCCAGCTGGTTATCCCAACATTCTGCCAGAACTTGAAGTACCTAAAATCCACTAGACCCGAGCCTTCCATCTCCCCTATAGCATTTAGTTCTGACAGCACAGTAGCGTAGGGGAGGGGGTACTAGGGATACGTGCCCCCTAGTTGACCGAAAACCTTCAAAAAATCATAAGGTCCTTCTGAATCCTAGCTACATCCCATATGTATCCTTGTAATACAAATTTTTAGATGACTGCAGTTATTATTATAACTCGGATATTATGACTTGGATGTATACACCAAATTTGTGCGGTGAAATCATGGGGTTTTATATTGACTTTATCCTGTGTAGTATTCAATTGATATTAGTTTTGTTCTTGGATACATGGACTTTGATTTATTTTAAATTTTGGTTTAAGAAAAGTAAAAAAATTTTTAAATTTGGAACTAGTATCGATAGGAATCCCACTGAACGTAAAAAATTTTCATCTAGAATTGACCCTTCTATGGGTAATTTTATGCGGAGACCTGAAAATCTTTCCCCAAATCAAGAAAAGGCTATTTATATGACGTATGGCACACACATCACATGCCATATGTCATATATGGGTCGCCACAAGCACGGCACAAGCTATCGTACGAAAGTACGACAGCCCCACAAGCTATCGTACGATCGTAAAATTAACGTAAGGGTACGACGAAATCGCCATAAGCTGTCGTACCATCGTATGGCGCAGTACGATGGTATCGTACGATAGCTGGTGGCCATTTCGTCCGTCGTGCGAGTGTATTTTACACTCGTACGATGACTTCGTACGATAGCTTGTGCCGTTGCTTGTGGAGACACGATAGCTTGTGGCGACCCTAAATAGCCTTTTCTTGGTTCAGGGAAAGATTTTCAGGTCTCAGAAATGTGAGATTCGGATTCCCCGCATAAAATTACCCCTTGAGGGGTCAATTCAAAAATTTTTTTCGAAAAATTTCACGTTCAATGGGATACCTAATCGATACTAGTTCCCTATATTTGACCATTTTTCGATCTTAGATTACCTACATAATAACATTCATAATGTTAAACAAAAAAGTAGACGTGAATTTGCTTTCTTTATACAGGTATATTCGATTTTTTGACGCAAGTTTCCTTTGGGCATCACTAACGGGGACCAAAAGTTAAAAATTTTTTTCTTCATTTTCAATAATTACACTATATAGATGGTTTCTAGATGAAAATAAAGAAAAAATTTTTGCTTTTGGGCCAAGTTAGTGGTGCCCCAAAAAGAACTTGCTCTAAAAATTTTTTTGACTTTTGGACCCCGTTAGTGGTGCCCTCAAAGGGAATTTGCTCCGATTTTTTTATACTAATCTTTGTGATATTTAGAATTATATATTATCAATACTATACATTTTTCAAAATATTGCATTTTTCATTGTTGCTCCTTTAGTCCCTTTTAAATGGGGCAATTTCTTTGCAACAACTATTGCTTTGCAGGCATTAATAATGCTTGATGGGTATTTTTAAATTTCATTAATTTTTCTTTATATAATTAGAATTATTATGGCAGTCTTTACTAGAATGATTTGTGCAAAGAAGGTATACCAAAACGAAAATGTCTTGCAAGTTCAACCAATTCAACATGGGAATCAATTTATAAAAACCATATCATCGGCGTTGCCAAGTTAATAACTTTACTTGGTACCCCCGTATATCAATAAACAATAGCCTTGTAATTTCTGATGGATGGGCCGCGTATAGAAAAATTGGTGAACTACTCAAAGGATATACCCACTTGATTGTAAAACAATCGGAAAATTTCGTGGATCCAGAATCGAGAGGGACAAGTTACGTCACTGACCGAAAAGCAAATTTTAGAAGAATTACGCCTCTAATTTACTTCTTTTTATTGTTTTTAGCAAAAACTTAAATTTTTATTAATATTCTAAGTGATAGAAATCCGATTCAATATGAGTTCATAATTGTGCTAGACATGATAGAAATTTTGCATTTAAAAATAAAATTTTTATGAAAATGCAAAATTTCTATTCTGTCTAACACAATTATGAACTCATATTGACCCGGATTTCTATCACTAATTCTAATAGTGAAAAATAAATATAAAAACAGTATAAAAGAAAATAGCCAAATTTAAAAAAAAATTTTACTACTTTTTACTACAAACTACAAAATTTTTACTACAGGGTAGCCAAAAAAAATTGCAATTTTAGTTTGTATGATGATTTGCGATCATCATACAAACTACAAAAAAATGTATTTTTCAGAAATATCTAATTCAAAATTTTTTGTACTTTGTATGATGAAATCTTGAATTATGATAAATTCTGATTTGACCTTCGGGATTTTTGTAGTTTGTATGATGATCGCAAATCATCATACAAACTAAAATTGCAATTTTTTTTGGGCCACCCTGTACTTCTTACTACAAACTACAAATTTTTTCCGTTCGAGATCCGGCCTCGATCTGCACCCCCTTTTAAGTAGGGCTGCACATTGGCCTGCGGGCGGGGTTGCGAGGCGAGGTTTTTTCAAAAAATTTTTTGCGAGGCGAGGTTTTTTCAAAAAATTTTTTGCGAGGCGAAGTTGCGGGGTTTTTAAAAGCTTGCGAGCGGGATCTCGCGAGGTTTTTGCGGGGGTTAAAAAGGGGTTATTCAATTTGCGAGGCGAGATTTTCAAAAATGTGCGAGCGGGGTTTGCGAGGCGAGATCTCGCCTCGCGCGCAGCCCTACTTTTAAGGGGAATTTTTCGAGGATTTGGGTTTACAAAAGGGGCAATAGGTACCGAAACTTTGAAGTGAATTGTCTGTGTTTGTTGAATGAGAATTGCTGCTATGCCCTATTGATTATTTACAAAACAAAAAAATTGAAATTTTTGGCCTTAAAAAATTTTTTAAATTAACTTTTAATTTTAATAGAGAATGCATTATAGTGGGCGTAAAAATAATAGAGATAGCCTGGGAATCGAACCAGCGACCTCGAACAACAAATCGGATGACATTGCACTACGCCATTAAGGCATTTTTTACCCTAGCTTTTTAATCTGTAGAGTAGCTAGCATGCAAAATTGAAAAAAAATTTTTTAATTGAAAAAATTGGGTTTTTGAGAATTTTTGAATATGTTTTTTCTGAATAATGCGCATTCTTCATACATACAGTCGAATCCAAAAGTGTTGTCGCTACCCCCAATAAAAGCTTGATCGAAATGCGTCCTGCTGGCTAGCTGTTCCATTTCGTTGCTTTCACATGAAATTACGCAATGGATATTCGCTCAGCTAATCAGAATCAATCGACTTTTACCCATTGATCGATAGCGAAAATTTTGTTTCCTTTTGAGCCTTGAGAGCAAAATTATGGAAATTCTTTCCAGTCTATTCGTTATTTCTTTATTTTATCTGCATATTTTAGAGACGTTAGGCGCACAGTTGGTGCGCAAATTAGATAATCCAGGGTAAGAAATTTTGATTTGGAAATTCTTGAAAATTAGCATAGGGGTCGTTCACATATCACGTGATCAGGTTGAGGGGGTGGGGTAGCTGAAATGATCACGGTGGGAGGGGGGGGGGGGGGGGGGGGGTCAGGCCATTGATCATGTGATCAAGCACGTATCGAGGGGCAATCCCCCTCTCCACGAAATCGAAAAAGATGAAAATTTTTCCTAATGGTCCCCCTTATGTTTTTGGCCAAAATTTTTGAATAATTTATAATAAAAATTGGCCAAAATCGAAAAAAATTAATCAAATCGAAAAATGGGTCAAAATCGAAAAAATTGGTTAAAATCGAAAAATTGACCAAAGTTGAACAATTTGACCAAAAGCGAAAAAATTGTCCAAATTTGAAAAAATAGTCAAAATAGAAAAAATAGATCAAAATCGAAAAAAGGTCAAAATCGAAAAAAATAGATCAAAATCGAAAAAATTGTCCAAATTTGAAAAAATTGTCAAAATCGAAAAAATAGATCAAAATCGAAAAAAATAGGTTAAAATCGGAAAAATTTGCCAAAATCAAAAAAAATAGATCAAAATCGAAAAAATTGTCCAAATTTGAAAAAATTGTTAAAATCGAAAAAAATTGTTCAAAATCGAAAAAAAATTTCGGAGCTAGTGCCAAATGCCTACCCACAAATTATTATTTGTAGGACTTGGTGTGTAGAACACGAATATACCCAATAAGAGTGGGGGTCTCTGTGGAGATATGGTATGAAAAAGACACATTCCTCAACCCCCTAAGGTTAAGGACCCTACATTTCAAAACAGGGCCGGGGTAGAAAATATTTTCAAATTTTTTTAACAAGTGACCCTCTAGGGGTAATTTTATGCGAGGAATCAATTGCGCGCATTCCCGAACCTTGAAAACGCTTCCTTGACCCTGATTCAGGGAAGGAATCGGTGTATTGAAGCGAAAATCAATTTATTTACGTAAATACGTATCCTTTTCCTGAATTATGGTCAAGGAAGCGTTTTCACGGTTCGGGAGTGCGCGCAATCGATTCCCCGCCTAGAAAAACCTAAGAATCGATGATTTTCTCATAAAAATCCGAAAATGTTTGATTTTCGCTTCAATACACCGATTCCTTACCTGAATCAGGGTCAAGAAAGCGTTTTCAAGGTTCGGGAATAAGCCCGTGATCATGTTTGATCAAATATATGACCCCGTATTTGATTGCTAATTTGCATACCACCATTCTCATCGAGCAAATATCCGACTCACAAAAAATCACACAATTTGGGAGTAAAAGTTGCACAAAATTTTAGCATCCGTCGTCCGAAACGCCAATGGCACTACGGATGGCACTGGCACGGGCATCATCATCATCACCACCCGCATCACCATCATCATCACCACCACTGCCATGGTCACGATTGCCATCATCACCATCATCATTCCTCTTCATCGTCATCAGAGTCCTACGAATACCACTATCATGCACCACCACCACAACAAGCTGTAGCCGTTGCAGTGCCTGTACCGGTAGCAGGACAGTATGCTACCAATGTAGGTAGCAGCTACCAATCCTCCCAAGTTCAGTTATCAAATACACAATACCGAGCAGTGAATGATGGTACCCAAGGTAATCTTTGATCCGAAAGTAGATTGTATTAAAATCGAAAAAGTTGAAAAAAATTTTAAAAAGTTGAAATGAATTCGAAAAAAATAAAAATAGCTTTTCAGGGGGATATACTCAAACAGGATATGTCCAACCATCGGCACAGGCTGTCTACTCTCAACCTGGATATGCCCAAGTTCAGCCTAGAGATGGATATGTCCAACCATCAGCACAAGCTGTCTACTCTCAACCTGGATATGCCCAAGTCCAGCCTAGAGATGGCTATGCCCAGGCACAGGGACCCGCATCCTATAGTGGCACCTATGCCCAAGCCAAAGCTGGTCCTACCGTTAGAGAACAGGCCCAGCAGAAGCCTATCCACGATGTCCCATATACCAAAGAAACTACTAGGTCTATACCCTCTAGTAGACCTACTAGGCGTACTAGACGACCTACTACTACTACAGCCATACCAGCAATGGCTAGAACTTTAGGAGTGGAAAAGGGTGTTCTAGAGTACTTGGTAGACTATTTTAATGAAAACATGGAGAGTACAACTAAGACGTCTGATATTCCATCAACGACTGTGGATAATGGACAAAAAGAGTTGGTGGATGAATTTTTCAATGAAGAATTAGTATAAAACGATTAGTAAAATTTGCATACATGTACAAATTTTTTACTACTTCTTACTACAAACTTCTTCCGACCGAGATCGGGCCTCGATCTGCACCCCCCCTTTTAAAGGAGGAATGAAAAGAAGGGACTATTCTCAAAAATTTTTTTTGTCAAAACAGCCTATATAGGGGTAAAATCATGCGAAAAATCGATTACGCGCATTTTCGAAGCGTGAAAATGCTTCCTTAATCCTGATTCAGAAAAATAAGAGTGTGTACAGGGTGTCCGTCAATTATGTGAACATCGTGATTTTACATTTTTTTATTACTCAAAACCAACAAAAAACAATTTATAACAATAAAACAAATAGATTTATCCAAAATGGCCACCTTTTGCATCGATGCAGGCCTTCAGGCGCTTCGGGAAGTTGCCCACGATCTTCACCATTCAGGGTGATTTCTTTCCAGGCCTTCTTCAACGCCTTTTTCAGAGATTCAACGTTCGGATGGGGCTTCTGGCACGCTTTTTCTTCTAGGATGCTCCACACAGCGTAGTCAAGAGGGTTCAAATCCGGACTGTTCGGTGGCCATTCACCGATCGGGTTGCGCCAGCGGAGGTTGACAGTGATGACGTCGGGGCAGTTGTCACGGAGAAAGTCTTGGGTCTCGTAAGCTTTGTAGTTCAAATCGCTTGATGGCTTTGTTGACGGTTCCCAGTGCTATACCAAGAAAATCGGCAATTTCACGCTGTGTTTTTCCTCGATCGTGCGCGCGAATAATAGCTTCTCTCAAATTCTTATAGCCTTCATTTTATATCTATAAAAAATAAGTTTAGAATACATATTTGAGTAATAAAAAAATGTAAAATCACGATGTTCACATAATTGACGGACACCCTGTATTGAAGCGAAAATATGAAAATTTTAGATTTTTCTTCTAAAATCACACTCTTATTTCCCTGAATCAGGGTCAAGAAAGCATTTTCAAGCTTCGAGGATGCGCGCAATCGATTTTTCGCATAAAAATTACCCCTAGAAAAGTTATTTTTGCAAAAATTCAAAAAACAATTTTTCGGAAGTGCTGCTGCAAACTTTACCCCTCCCCCCTCCTTTAAGGATTATGAGGGAAAAAACAAAGTACTATTTTTTTTTGGCCTTTTCAACGGAAAAACGCGCTAATTTCGACTACAACAGGGTCTTCGGCCATGGAAAATTCAATGATGATGGGCGCTCGGTACCGGTGAGCGTCGCGCTGCCTCACGCACCGCTTTGAGCGCGGATAGGCGCTCGATCTCGGTACTATCCAAAAAATTGAAATTTTTAGCAAAAATAGGCATTTTTGATGAAAAATTGGCAATTTATTATTAATAATTGACCCTCTCCCTTGGCTAGGCCATTGTTTTTGAGAAAAATAATGTATTTTGACACTTCTACTTCATTTATAACGTATGTAATGTATTATATTTTTCTATTGTTGGAGTAAATTGTTTATTGGAAATAATACTATGTATTACTTATGGTCTCAAATTGTTAGTTTTGAAGATGACTCTTCTTTTTATTGCTAATTTTTTAGCAAACAAGTAAATTTTTATTAATATTCTAATAGTGAAAAATAAATATAAAAACAGTATAAAAGAAAATATCCAAATTTGACACCACAAGAAACCAATAAAAATATAAAAACTAAAAATATTATTTCCGCTCCAAAATCAAGTTTAATAATATATAAAAAGTAGGTACTAGTTTGGAACAGAGAGCCCACTTTTCAATAAAAAAATTTTTGAAAATAACCACATAGGGGTAATTTTATGCGAATTAAAAATCGCACTCCCAAAATTTGAAAATGCTCCCCTGGTTATGTATCTGAGGTTATTTTGGCAGGAAACTATGCATACCTGCGTAGTCTTGTTGACGGGCAAATATGAACACATCTTGTTTTTGGAGCTCAGAAAGCATTTTCAAACTTCGGGAGTGCGATTTTTGAATTCAGCGCATAAAATTACTCCCTAGGGTGGTTATTTTCAAAAAAATTTTTTTTCGAAAAGTGGGTTCTCTGTTCCGAATTAGTACCAAAAAGTATGTACTTTCTTGAACGAAAGATTAACAAACCATAAATAATACACAAATATATGTCAAATGAATGCATATGAAAAGAGTGATAATTTGCTTTTTAAGAAAAAAGGATTAAATAGACAAAATATAACCCAAAGACCCCTTTTATTGATTCCCTTGTTGCTGATAGTAGTTAGCCCATTGCTGTTGCATTTGAGGATTGTTGTAGTATTGTTGATAATAGCTCCAATATTGCTGTTGGGCGGCAAGTGTGGCTGGATCGAAAGCAGCATCTCCACCACCAGCGGCTCCTGCACCGCGTCCGGCACCAGCGCCAGCAGTAGGTCCATTAAAGAGTCCAGCGCCTCGACCAGCCGGGGCTGCGGTTGTGCCTGGCAAGCCCTCAACTTTTCCCCAAGAACATCTAACGGTTTGGCCCATCATTTCACCTCCATTCATCTCCATGATTGTTTTACATGCTGCTTCTTTCGAATCAAATTTGACAAAAGCATAGCCTTGTGGTTTGAAGTGTCTTATATCCACTACTTTTCCAAATTTTCCAAAGGTTCTTCTAAGGTCTTCTTCTAAAAATGGATTATTCATGAAAAGTTGAATTTTTTGCTCCAAAAATCGAATTTCTTGCTCAAAAAACTAAACAATTAGTTTTGTATTCGGCTAAGCATCATGCAAGAGAAATTCATCGCTCTAATATTTTGTTCATAGTGATAATTGTGTCAAATTTGTCACTATGAACAAGATATTCTCGTCCTCAAAATTCCCATATTTATGATCAGTAACAAAATTGTAACTTTTTATAACTTTGATCATCACTAGCCTATCCCCTGAATTCCAACAAATATTTACCTGTGCAATTAGCCGGCGCATTTCCAATATAAACAGAAGTATTTTCAGGTCCAGTTTGATTGTAAATCTCTTCGTACGAAGTCTTATGACTATAATAATCGGGTCCACTTCCGCCCATTGAAGCCGGCTTTCGTGTAGCCCAGTTAGTACGGATAGTTCGTCGGCCCAACCATTGGCCATTCATTTGTTCAATAGCTCGCTCGGCTTCTTCACGCTTGGGATAGGAGACAAAGCCATAGCCTTTTGATTTGAGGGTGACTGGATCTCGGATGACTTTGGCATCACTAAAAATGAGTTATGAGTGAAGGGAGGCTAAAATCTTACGATATAGAGCCAAATGGATTAAAAGCATCTGTGAGAGCTTTATTGTCAACTTCTGGTGATAGATCGCCAACGAACACGTGGAAATGCTCTAGAAATTCATTTTTAAAAAAATAGATTTTTTCAATTTTTCTATCCCAGATAAATCGTTTCGACCCAATTCAAGGAATGGATTTGGTGGGCGAAAAAAGAAAAATTTTCGAATCAACTCTATTCCCTGAGTCATGTGAGAGAAAAATTTTTGGGCCTTAAAAATGACAAAAATACACTTTTTTAATCACCCTGTATTTATTTGTAAATTTACTTACTGCTAGTATCGACTTTATGAACAGCACCAGGGCGAGTGGCCCAGTTCACTTTCATTTCCTAAAAAAATTTTTTAATTCTCAGGATATCCAAAAACTGGAATTTTCGTGATTTTTCCATTAATTTTGAACTCGAAAATTTTTTTCTAAAAATGATCCATATAGGGGCAATTTAGATTGCGTGTACTCCCGAAGTGTGAAAATGCTTCCTTGACCTGATTCAAGGTAGCGTAACCCCTAGCCGGATATCCGGTCAAAACCCGAATTTTGGAGCTATTGTGTATAAGTATACTTATTATTGTAGATCAGGGAGGTCACCCCAGGGTCAAAAATGACATAGTTAGGGATAATTTTATGCAGAAAATCGATTGCGCACGTTCCCGGAACGTGAAAACCTTTATTTGACATTTATAAATCAGCAAAAAATTAAGTTTAAAGTCAATAAATATGAAAATACGTGTTTCAATTTTTAAGGGTCAAACAATGGTTTTCACGCTTCGGAAATGCGCGCAATCAATTTTCGCATAAAATTACCCCTAAATATGTCATTAAAATTTTTTTTCGATTTTTGACCCGGAGACCCTTGATCGACAGTAGCTCCCGAATGTTTTCATTTTCGCTTCAACACATACCCTGAATCAAGATCAAAAAGTGTTTTCACCGTTCTGAAGTGAGCGTATTCGATTCCTCGCATCAAATTACCCCTATAGAGGTCATTTTTAGAAAAAATTTTAAGATAAAAAATTCCACCATTTTTGAGACACTCTGTAATTTTCAAAAAGTTTACCTTATCAAGCAACGATCTCTTGTTCATTGCTTGCAGAGCTTGCGAAGCGGTATAGTGATCAGAAAATTCGACAAAAGCATAGGGCTCGGAGGCCGCCTAAAAATGTTATATAAATATACCTATTATTTATTTGATTATTATGGAGGTCACCTGCAATTTTTAGGTGGTACAAGCATTTTTTTGAAAAATTTTTTTATATTGAATTTTTTGTGTCATGCTTGTACCACCACGACGCGCAAAAAATCAGAAAAGGGCATGGATCAAAATTAAAAAATGTCGCCAATCTTCAGCTCACCAAGAGCTTCAAAACGAGTACCATATCAAGGGATTTGAGGTTTTGGATATGGGAAAACTTCCAAGCCCCCATAATATGATACTCGTTTTGAAGCTCTTGGCGACATTTATGTTTAATTTTTACCCACCCATACCTTTTCTGTCTTTTTTTGCGCGCCGTACCACCTTGCCATCCTACTTACTTACTTTATAAACAAGCTTCTAGGTCAAAAAATTTGCATTTTTTTATAAATTTGTCTACCCTAATCCTAACCTAATTCCTATTTTTAAGGATAATTATTATAAGAAAATGAATGAAAAAAAAGAGAACTAGAAATTGTACTTAGGCTAGGGAGGCTTTTCGATGCGCTTTCACATTTTTGTTATTTTGTGTGTGGTGTGCCGCACAACGACAGGTCGATTTTAGATATTTCTCGGCCATTTTCCACATATTTCAATAATCACCAGGAAGATCGGCGACCGGCTAGGAAAGCACATTTTTGAGATTTAATTAAATTAAGAAAAAAATAAGAAAATGAAGAAAAACGTCGCTCTCACCAAAGCGAACGTGTCATTGGAATAATAAGATAAAAAAATTATATGAAAACTACCCCCTTAGCTTATCCATATAGCGTTATGTCGACCTGAAAGTTTAGTTGAAAATTTTTCAAATTCTACTTACATCGAAAATAATTTTGGTCTTTGTAACGAGGCCGATTTGTCCGAAAAGTGTTGCAATAAATTCTTCTGTTACACTAGGATCCAGGTTGCCAACATATCTAAAAAATTTTTGTACAGAGTGGCGCAAAAAAATCAGAATTTTGTGATTTTTTCAAAAATTTTGAAGCTACACACAATGGAAGGGCCAAGTGAAAAAATTTTCGAAAATTTTTTCTAAAAATGAATCTCTAGAGGTAAAAACATGCGGGGAATCCGAATTTAACATTTACGAGGCAAAAAATGCTTCTCTGGTTCAGGGAAGACCTGTATATTGAAGCGAAGTCGCAAAAATAAGATTTTTCAACTTTTCTCTTCAATACACAGGCCTTCCCTGAATCAATGAAGTGTTTTTTCGCTTCGAAAATGTCAAATTCGAATTCCCCACACGTTTTTACCCCTAGCAAGAGTCATTTTCAGAAAAAATTTTCGAAATTTTTTCACGTGGGTGACCTATTCTATAGTAACTCCAAAATTTTCAAGTTTTTTAACTTCACCCATTGAAAAATTTAAAAATATCCGAAAAAATTTCCCTCGCGAATTTTGAATTTTTAAAAATACTTACAAAGTCCTGGGATTTTGATCACTAGCGGCCATCTCAAAACCAGCATTAATACCAGCTTGATAATGATATTTTGGATTGTAGGCCCCATATTCTTCCTGGGCAAATGGGCCACCATTGCCTCCATATCCAAAAGCTCCGTAACCATAAGCAGAGTGCTAAAAAAATTTAGTCCATTTTTCCATGATATTAAATTTGTTATCCTTACCGCCATGTTTAACAAAATTAATTAAGAATAAGAAAGTAACAATAAATTGAAAATCTAGAAAAAAAAGAAATAAATATAAAAACGTGGAATAATTTGAAAGACGTTTGTCGAAACTCTAAAATTGTATCAATCTTACAAGGAAACGGATCGACTTGATACCCTCAGATTCTGATGAAACCTAGCTAGTTTTGTTCGCCATAGTCCTAAATTTAAGCATAGGCTTGGGTTTAATCGAAAAAGCTCTATGAACCGATAATTTTGTCATTTGTCCTAGTAAATCGGGTATGATGAACAAAACTAGCTAGGTTTCATCAAAATCTGAGAGTATCAAGTCGATCCGTTTCATTGTTAGTAAAAGTTTTCAGTCGATCTTAAAGTGATATAGAATAAAATTTAAAAAAAGGAAAATGGTATAAAAACGAAAGTAAAAAAGAAGAATGTTTCGAAAAAATCGATACAACTTGCTTAGAGAGATGAAATCTTTCACGTCATCATCATCCGTTCGATTTGAATAAAAAAATTGAAAATAGCGATCTTGAACATCATTTAGATTACGGTAGAATTTAAAAGAATAATAAATGGGTTTTTTTTGAGAAATGTAAGACAAAATCAGACAAAGTTTATACAGCTATCTACACGGGACTAGGAAAATTGCCAAAAAACGGAAATTCGGACGTTAATTTTTTGCTCAATCTTTGCCTTAATTTCAATGGGTTCTATTTTTTGGTACCAAAAATATTTTTTCAACAGGAGCTATTTATACTTCAGTCGCGAGCTCTGCGATTTACCCCTTCCGAAATAAGAAAGTTGTCGCAAGCTAGAAAAATGAGTAGAATCCACCTAGAAACCTCCAAAAAGTTGGCTTACGACGACTTTTGACTCCGATAAGGGGTCAATCGCGGGTCGTCGCGGCCTTCGCGACGTGAAGTATAGCGAGGCCCACACCAAAAAATAATTTATAATCAAAAAAGGGCAATAGGAACGAATGCACCGCACACTTTTTTGAGGAACGAGCGCANTCAATCGCGGGTCGTCGCGGCCCTCGCGACGTGAAGTATAGCGAGGCCCACACCAAAAAATAATTTATAATCAAAAAAGGGCAATAGGAACGAATGCACCGCACACTTTTTTGAGGAACGAGCGCACAGTTGTTTGTTTTTATGCTCCACGTCGCGAGCGCCGCGACGGCCCGCGATTGACCCCTTATCGGAGTCAAAAGTTGTCGCAAGCCAATTTTTTGGAACTTATGCACTTCGGACCCCCCAAAAATTTGGGGGGTCCGAACTGCAATGATCAGTGCAGTTTGGTTGAGATACTATATAAATGAAGCGAATTTTCATATTTTCGTTTCAATACACTCTTATTTCCTTGAATCAGGGAAGCATTTTTAAGCATTCAAAAATGCACGCAATCGATTTTTCGCATAAAATTACCCCTAGAAAAGTCATTTTTGCAAAAGTTCCAAAAAAATTTTCCGAGATGCTGCTACAAAATTTACTCCCCCTTTACACGGGAATACTTCAAAATTCCGGGATATTCTATTTTTATCTATGTTGAACAACTTTGAAAAAAAATTTTTTTGAAAAAGTTGGTTAAAAAATTTTTNCTCCCCCTTTACACGGGAATACTTCAAAATTCCGGGATATTCTATTTTTATCTATGTTGAACAACTTTGAAAAAAAATTTTTTTGAAAAAGTTGGTTAAAAATTTTTTATTTATACTTAGTTGAGTTGTAAAAAAAATTTGTCCTTCATAGTTCAGTGGTAATGTGCTTGACTTTGGCCGAGGGTTCGATTCCCCGTTCGAGATCACTTTTTTTGCCTTTATTAAAATCAATTTTTTTGAAAGTTGTTCAGCATAGCTAAAAATAATAGAATATCTCGGAATTTTGAAGAAGTATTCCCGTATTAAAGCAATGAGTGATTATAATCTTCTCTGCGACGATGAAAATGTTTGTTATGAAGATAGCTTTTGTAAGGTAAGAGTACTTTTTTTATATTAAAATTCGCATAAAATACTTTTTAGCTAACACCTACTAGTCTTATACTGAAAACTTATTATATTCCAACAGGCAATGATAAGACCATCGAATTGACTGCTATCCAAATGGTTTATTATAAGAAACAAAAAATCGCACATGATTTGTTAAAAATTAAACCATGGGGTATGATTTTTTAATTTAAAAAATTTAATTTTTAATCAATTTTGAAAGGACCACTCTACTTTTGGAGAGTTGATGCCATGTGATAGAGCACAAAATTTGGAGCATTTTTTGCTTTTACGACTAGAGACTTTCATGAACAAAAAATAATTTGCAAAATTGCTTGTCCCAAAAAGTGATTCTCATTTTTGCGAACAAAGTTCGTTTCAATGTTATTTATGTATTGTCATTTGGCAGTTAGTTGTAATCTCAAAAGGAAAAACTTTTTTTCTACGACTTTTTAAATTTTCCCCCCACTGAGGATTAAAAATTTAGGTATTTTGGCACATCTTAAAAAAGAAAACAAATTTCAAGCGTTTCTCAATTAATAGCGCCATCGATTTTAATTTTTGTATTTTTATTTTTCTCTTTATTATAGCTTTGTTCTTATTTTATTTTAAAAGGCACATCGTAAATAGACTGCTTGGCTCATTTGTTTTGCTCTCGCTTCCTATGCAGAAGGCTCAGTTCGACTCCTAACTGAAGCAATTTGTTTTTGCGTGTTTTATTATAGTAATCAAGGTGTTGACTCAAATTTCATGGTTTTTGTTGATTTTCTAATTTTTCTCAAAGTTTTATGACTAAATGCCAAAACAAAAAATGTTATTACAATTGCCATACATGCTTTAAAAAAGTTATTTTGAAGTAGATCGAACTTTTTAAAAACTCATGAAAGTCTCTATTTACGACACTACTTGAAAATATAACCGTAAAAAGTTATGAGCGAAACAAAATTGCGAAAAAATTTTCAAACGAGTTTGAACATTGAAACGAAGAGCTTGGATCAATAAGATTGTTTATTGAAACGATTTAACAAAACATAAAATTCAAAATCCTTGAACATCTGGGAAAAAATAAATACAGCATTTGCTATATCTCGTCGAGACGAATAAAATGACACCAAAATTATTGAATTTGAACAATGTTTTGGGTTATTGAAACGAGAACCCTGATTTCATTTTTCGTTTCAATAATCCAAAACATTGTTTTGCTCATAACTTTTTACGGTTAGATTTTCAAATAGTACCGTAAAAGCAAAAAAATGCTCCAAATTGTGTGCTCTATCACATGGCAACAACTTCCCAAAAGTAGACTCGTCATTTAAGGAATGAATCTTTCAAGTATTTGGTGGGGATGTGACAAATTAAGGTAGGCATAAATGGAAAATAAGAATTTAAAAATTTTTTAGAAATGTCCACTGCAATAATAAATACAATGTGGTCATTGACACCGGAAAGGCCATCAAAAAAGGATTCTCTGTGTCGAACATAGAAGAATTTTTAGAGAAACTTAAAGAAAGACTTCCATCAGAAATACCTTTTCTTAATGATCTCCCATAGATTTTATACAGGGTGATCCAAAAAATTGTCGTCTGAGCGTTTTTTTTTGATGATTTTGGACCAGGATTGGCAATTGCAACGCTTTCGCTTTTATTCGCTGCAGCTATTGTGAAAATGCTATATGCTTTGATCATGGTGTGGATCAACGTCAGTGCTAAATTTATAAATAATCAATTTTGTTCAATTTTTCCTTTAAAAATATAATTTGTTATTAAAAAGGAAGTATTTAAAATTAAAATTTCAATAAAAATTATTGAATTCATGGCCAAATTTAGTAGAATGTAAATCAGAAGCCTTTATGGCTCATTGGTAGAATTTCTGAATTTCACCTGAATGTGGTGGGTTCAAGTCCCATCTGGTACTAGTTATTTTTGCATAAATTTATAATGAATTTTTTGCAATTTTCCACCTCAATATCTCCACATAGAAAGATTATGTAAAAAAATTTCAGCCAATTCGGAGAACTTTAAGAAAATTCATGGGGGTTACCCGGGGGTTTTTCGACACGGAGAACTCGAATCTGAAAGAATTTTTTGATGTTGACCACTGGAGGTGCCCCTACGAGAAGCATACCCTTAAAATGGCTTAAACTGGTAATTTTCCCTGAATCAGGAACAGACAAGCATTTTCATGCCTTGGAATTGCGCCCAATCGTATAAAAAATCGCATTTTTGAAAGAAAATAGCAAAAATATGACGATTTTTAATAAAAATGGCATTTTTTCGCGAAAAAAATTTTCTGTAAAATATTCAGCTCGGCCTTAGTCCGGATGGTCAGGGCCAGGCCTGTCCTGCAGGCTGTCCTCCACAAAGTGATCATACCAGGCCGTCCTAGCCCGTTCACACCTCTAGCAACGACCCAATAAAAGCTGTGAACTCGTATAAATCAAGGAGTATAATCTTTATTTGGATGGAACGCATTGTATATTTTATAATGTTCAGTGGCATCAAAATTTTTATTTACAGGGTGAGTAAAAAAGTGCATTTTTGGGGCCCGAAAAAATTTTTTGGACTGAAAAATTCTTAACTCAAAAATGACCCATATAGGGGTAACTTTATGCGGGAAATCGATTGCGCGCATTCCCAAAGCATGAAAATGCTTCCTTGACCCTGATTCAGAGAATGGAGTTGGTGTATTAACGTGAAAAAGTTTCTTTTTTTCTCCTTTTACACCAACTCCATTCTCTGAATCAGGATCAAGATAATTTTTTCATCTTAGAAGATGTGCGCAATCGATTCCCCACATAAAATTACCCAAGATGGATGCTTTCCAGGCGAAAATAGAAATTTTTTCGATTTTCGCGTCAATACACCAACTTCATTCCCTGAATTTTGAGTTAAAAAATTTTCAATCCAAAAAAATTTTTCGGGCTCAAAATCACAAAAATGCACTTTTTTACTCGCCCTGTAATATGAACAAGAAATTATATTGCAAAATGAAAATTGAATCGTTAATATCCACAAATATAGCAGTCAGTGTTATAACATGGTTGATTGGTCCATGTACCATCAGCTTTGTTTAGCACAACACAATTGAATGTTGGTGAATTGATGGGATAACCTAAAACGCAACCCGTTTTTCTCCTGATATTTGAACAAAAAATTCGATTTTTGAACAAAACTTCGACTTTTGAGCAAAAATTCGATTTTGAGCAAAAAATTCAATTTTTAAGGGTGCGCGCTATCAGTCGTGTCGCGCTCAGCATGACGTTAGATGCGGCGTTAGCAGTTGTGCCGTTTCACTACGGCACGACGTTAGCAGTTGTGCCGTGCGTTGTGCCGGTCGTGTCGCGAGTTGTGCCGCGTTGTAAAACTGCAGGACTGATCGGCACGACTGTTAGCGCGCACCCTAAACAAAAAATTCGATTTTTGAGCAAAAATTTGATTTTTTAGTTTTTTTAGTTCAAAATTACCAGTTTTCCAATTTCTATACCCAGGATTGACATATGGGACATTTTTGCCTCTTAGTTGCCATTGCCAAGATAGCCAATCGTCTCCTTTATGTAGGCCAATATAAAACCGATCACAATTTGAAAAATTGGATGATGATATATAATCTAAAACAATAGAACATTTTCACTCATTAGAAAAAAGTTCATCATCCATGGTGCAGGAGCAAGTGGCACAAAATCATCTTTAATGGGGGAGAATTCGATCCCCGAAGATCGAAATTTTGTTTTATTGAGTCAAAAAAAGTTGTTAGAGCAAACCCAAAAGTTGTTAGTGCGAAATTTTTTATATGAAAAAATTTTACCCATCATTTTCGATTTTGACCTTTGTGGAACCGTGGGATATCTCTCATGTAATTTTAAGCGGGATTTGCTTTAACAACTTGTTTGAATTGCTAAAAATAAAATTTCGACCTCTGGAGGGATCGAACCCTCCACGTTCAAGATGAATTGTGCGCCACTTGCTTCTGCACCATAGATGAAGAAGTTGCCATCTAGTCAAATTTAATTTACTTCGAAGTTCACTATTTTCAAAGGCACTATTGATAGTAACAAGTGTAGAGTAGGTATTCATACAAGCTGCTTGACCATTTGTGAAATTTACTGGCGTAGGATAAGCGTTGTAGCACGTAAAATTATCCACTTTATATTGATATCCAAAAGGACAGTCTAAAATTAATTATTACACAAGCATATATAGGGCATTTCCAGACAGAAGTAAAACTCATCGTCCATGGTGAAGTGGAAAGCGTCTTGCTTTGCGCTCAATGATCTAGGGTTCGATTCCACCAGGACGAAAATTTTATTTGATCGGTTCAAAAAAATTTGTTAAAAGAAACACCACATAAAATTGGTCGTAGAATTTTTGCTTTTCATCTTTTCCCTTGAAACACTATCCACTGAGCCACATGATCGTGGGTTCGACCTCATTAGATATCTCGATAGTATGGTTCAATAGATAGTGTTTCAAGGGAAAATTTCCACTATAAATTATCGTGGGTTTTCAACATTTTTAAATTGATCATAAAATTTTCGCTCTAGCGGGATCGAACTCTCGACCATTTGAGTGCAAAGCGAGACGCTTGCCACTTCACCATGGTTGTACTTTTTTACTTATGGGCAATGCCTTATCTAGTTACCATTGAAATGCTTGATATTCCTGATCTCTTCTAATAGATACGGTGTAAGATCATTTCGGAAAAGATCATGATACCATACCGATGGCGGGATTCCAACATACGGGTTTTGCCAAGAATCAGGCGGGAAATTTCTTCGAGTTGCGCCATTCACAAAACCTCCATAAATTATTCCAACATTGTTGCTTTTAACAATAGGTAGAATGTTAATAGTAGACGCTGCTCCATTGGATGGTATTAGATTGCGATGAACGACTTCGGTCGCGATTATTGGTCGGTTGAATTTTTGCAATGCGGTGATGAGTTGTGAAAATGTATTAGTATTGTCAGTGGCGCTAAAAAAAGTAGTTTAACAAGTATGAAATTGGAGCTCTGGGCCCTAAAGAACTACTCCATCGGGAAAAAGTTGCCATGAAAATTCACCAATGGAGCATTTTTTGTTTTTTTTCTTCAGTAAATTCTGAAACGTTTTCGTTGTCAAGAATACTATCGATAATTTAATCTAGCTAAGTACAAAAAACCGTGGTGAAGAAAAATTGCGTGTGAAGTTTCGCCTGTGTATTACAACGAAAACATGATATCTATTTCATATCCCTGATTCAATAAAGATTGTTTATTGAAACGATTGATCGAGCATTACAAAATGCAAACTTTTTTATCGACTTTTCTGTGTATTACGTCTGTGTATTGCAACGAAAACAAGACATCTATTTCAAATGAAACTTGAATTTTTTACCTCTTAAACGAAACCACATCCGAATTATTAATTTGAAGCTGCTCGATGGTACTAAAATTTCCACTTGTATAGTCATCCTTGTATACACTAGATGTTAGTGGTTGTGTAGGGTTAACAGATCGAGCCCAAGCAAAAGCTTGTGGCAAAAGTTGGATGACGTTTTGCACAGCATTTGCATCTAGCCCATTGTCAGGCTCATTCCAAATATCCCATGCGAGAACTCGAGCGTCGTTTGCAAAAGTACCAACAATATCAGTCAGATATGTTTGCAAACTTGACCATGCGGATGGGGTGATCAAAGTGGCCAGGCTTGGGCTGGCGGCGAATTCTAAATTGGTAATTTTATCTCACAATAGCTTAGCCAAGAGTCGATGGGCGACTCCCTCACCTCCCGTATTTCGAAAAACTGGGAAATTTTTTCTGATTTTTTTGGTTAAAAATCCTATTTTTTGTCAAAATCCGATTTTATAGCCAAAGTCCAATTTCGCCAAGGTCTATACCAATCGATAGGGCTAGGTGAGAGAAGAAAAATGACACCAAGATCATGGGAATGCCCTTCAAGAATAATCTTTTAGCCCCATAACATGTTAATGGAAGGCTTATCATTGCAATTTAATGATAACAAATAAAGTGCTCGAATGGCCGAGTGGCGAGAACGCTCGGCTCTTAAAATGTGTTCTCAGGTTCGATTCCCATCGGGAAAACCACACCCTCCATCAGTGCTCGAAGGCGTAAGTACTCGGAAGAGCTTGGAGGTATTTGGAAGAACTCAGAGGCACTCGAAAGCACTCGGAAGCAATCAGATCAGGGCGGAGATCTCGTTCGGGGGCGCTCGGAGACTTGTCAATCGGATCGAAAAATTTCTCCCCTCCGAGTGCGACAGCGCTCGGAGGGGAGAGATCGGAGGCATTGGGAGGTCTCAGATGCGCTCGGAGCGGTAAATCTCCTCTCCCTTCCGAGCGCTTGATCCCCCAGTTTATTAAAAATTTATTTACGTGATTCTCGAACTCCTTGCACAGGCGGCGGTTGAAATCCACTTGTTGATGGATTAGCAATTGCTCCTGTAGTAAAGAAAACCAAAATTGGCTTGATCCCATATTTATCAGCAATTTGCAGCACCGTAGTCACACGATTTTTAAACCCAGTCGGATCTTGAGCATAAACCAAATCATGCAAAAAGATTCTCATTGTGTTCATCCCAAGATTTTGACCGAGCCCAATTTCTTGGTCGATCTTCACCGGATCAAAGGTTTCGGCTTGCCACATTTCTATTTGATTTACAGCATCCGATAAAATGTAATTTCCCCCGAGGATCCATTTTTGCGATTGATACCAAGAGTTTGCTTGCACAGGTGTCCAGATACCCCTTGCACTTGATGGGGAATAAAATAATACGAAAAATAAAAACGCGCCTCTTATCATTCTATCAAGAAAAAATAATGCTAAACAACATGGTTTTGTATCCTTTAAATTAAGATAAGCAATTTGTACATACACAATAGAATTATGTAATAGAATTTATATCAGTATGTACAGGATGTCCCAAAAACCCCAAATTTTCAATTTTAGTACATAATTCTATTGTGTTTGTACAAATTGCTTATATTAATTTACAGTACAAAAAAATGTTGTTTAGCATTATTTTGTCCTGGTAGAATGATGCTGGGAAATAAAATAATGCAAAAACTAAAAATGGGTCTCTTATCATTCTACCAGGACAAAATAACGGTAAACAACATTTTTTTGTACTTTAAATTAATAGCAATTTGTACATACACAATAGAATTATGTACTAAAATTGAAAATTCGGGGGTTTTTGGGACATTCTGTACATACTGATATAATTCTATTACATAATTCTATTGTGTATGTACAAATTGCTTATCTTAATTTAAAGGATACAAAACCATGTTGTTTAGCATTATTTTGTCCCGGTAGAATGATATGAGACCCATTTTTATTTTTCGCATTATTTTATTACCCCATCAAGTGCAAGGGGTATCTGGACACCTGCGCAAGCAAACTCTTGGTATCAATCGCAAAAATGGATCTCCGGAGGAAAATACATTTTATCGGATGCCGTAAATCAGATAGAAATGTGGCAAGCCGATAAAACAATTTTTTAGGAAGGGACATTTTTTCTTTATAAAACCGGCTGACTATCCCAAATTTGGAGTGTATATGTGTATGAGCGGGGGAGGGTAGAAGGGCGGGACTACGCATTTTTGGCCAAAAATCTCATTTGGGGGGGGGCAAAAATAGCCATTTTTTTATTATTTTTGGTGAGAAATGGCATTTTTTATTGAAAAACTGAAAAAATAGTCATTTTTTTTCAAAAATTTTCAAAATCGAAAAACACCACCCCGCACTATTGCCACGTTGCGTGCTTTTACATAATTCTTAAAATTTTTTGACAAGCATAATTACAAAGTTTATATTTTTTAGAATGATTAAATATATATTTTTATTTTTATTATCATTTTATCAATCTGACGCCAGGGATATATGGACGGTCGAACAAGCCCAAGCTTGGTTCAACACTTTTCCTTACATACAAGGATCGATGTATATCGTTTCTGATGCTGGTAATCAACTGGAAATGTTTCAGAACGACTCATTTAATCCGACTTTAATCGACGCCGAATTTGCTTTAGCCGAAGCCTTGGGCAGCAACACGATGAGAATATTTCTACACGATTTGGCGTATGAGGCAGATCCCATTGGGTTTAAAAATCGTATCAGTACAGTATTAGACATGGCCAGTAAACGTGGTATTAAACCGTTGTTGGCAATTTTTGATTCGTGTGGTACTCATGATAGGCCACAAATCGGATATCAAGGGGAGCCAATTATCGGAGAAATGATGTCGCGTAAGATCTTTTATTTTTTATATAAGTTTAAGTCAATATTTTTCCATAGTTATACCTAAGGCTAATCCTAAAACCAAATATAAGACTAAGTTTAACACCCAAAGGACCGAATGGCACAAAGGCGTAAATAGTATTTTCAACTGTGCTGAACACGAATACGCAAAAATTTTTTCGAAAAAAATTTCCAAGAGGTCCGAAAATTACCATATGCGAATTTCGAGATCCCTTCGGTTTTTTGGTCATATCTCTGTGTAGAGAAATCGCCAGAGAATGGTTAACCACTCGTTGAAAAGCTGGAAGTTAGCGCTACAAGATGCTATATTAACTTTGGCAAGTCTCTTGAAAAAATTCGCATAAAAACCTCAAAGTTTGAAAATTTGTATGACTTATTTTCATAGTTTTTGATAAAGATTGTCCATTTTGACTCGATTCGTTGCGTTTCCGCAAAAAACGATCATAAAAAAAGTTGTAGCTCAGATTCTCAGCTTTCATTTGGTGGGTCGATCATGGTGTCTCGCCTGATCTCGTCAAAGATATCAGCTTTGGAAGGTTCACAAAATGTGTCTCTTAAAAAACCGTGATTTTCACTATTTTTGGGCTAAAAAACCTCTGAAAATCCCAAAATTCTTAAACATACAGAAAATTTGTGAACCTTCCAAAGCTGATATCTTTGACGGGATCAGACGAGACACCATGATCGACCCACCAAATGAAAGCTGAAAATCTGATCTACAACTTTTTTTATGATCATTTTTCACGGAAACGCAACGAATCGAGTCAAAATGGGCAATCTTTATCAAAGACTATGAAAATAAGTCATATAAATTTTCAAACTTTGAGGTTTTTATGCGAATTTTTTCAAGAGACTTGCCAAAGCTAATATAGCATCTTGTAGCGCTAGCTTCCAGCTTTTCAACGAGTGGTTAACCATTCTCTAGCGATTTCTCTACACAGAGATATGACCAAAAAACCGAAGGGATCTCGAAATTCATATATGGTAATTTTTGGACCCCTTGGAAATCGCCGGTGGCCTATAACTATGCTTATACCTAATCTTACTAATAATAATCCATTTTAAAATCTAGAATGGGTTAGATCTCCAGGAAATGCTGTTATTGGGAACATTACTAACTTTCCACGCTTGGAAACTTATGTTAAGGACGTCGTTGGCACTTTTGCTAATGACACTCGCGTACTAGGCTGGGATGTGTTTAATGAGCCCGGTTGTAGCCCTGGCGCAGTAAGATTTAATGTACCAAATTTCTACACGCTTCTTGAATCTGTATTCGAATGGGCTAGATCGGTCGATCCAATTCAGCCTTTGACATCGCCTTTATATTCGTATGATGTCGACAAGGGAAATATTGCAGAGTATCGTCTACATTCTTTAATACAAGTCAATAATTCCGATGTCATATCTTTTCATCAGTAAGCTTTAAAAATTCACAAATTTTTTCAAACAATTTATGGTAACATGTCAAAACCTTTTCGTTTCGGGTGGGGATTGAACAATCAATTATTTGTTTATCTCAGTCCTTTTCAGTGGCAGGGTAAAAAAGTTTGACCAGAATGTTGAAAGAGTGTTCCAGTGTTAAATTAAGCATAGCCTAACAAGTAAACATCACGAATTTGATTTCTTCGATTTCGCCCAAACATACGCCAATTTTTTACTCATAGTGGGAGTACTAAAAAGCCGCAAAAAATTTTTCCCTCGGACATTCCTATGAGGAGATAGAGCTCAAAATGTGGTTTTTGGGGTTAAAATTAGGGTTCAAAGATACCATCATAACTTTTTATGATTAAAATATTTT